>JAMZAV010003576.1:0-80315 GCA_024449915.1 Sweltsa coloradensis
GCACTTATATACTTTTGTTTGCATTCGCATGGTGGGGAAGACCTTGGCATCTTCGGTGTTTGGTCTATTGGCTGTGATGCTGGGTACGGTAGAGAGTCGATGGATTTCCCTCTCGTAAGGGAATACGCGGTGCTTGTCCTTGTTTTTTATGTTTGTTAAGTGATGTTTGACTAAGAAAGAAGACTTAGACTAGAAAAGTATCTGCCATGCTGGCTATCTGGCTCATTGTGATCGGTATTTCCATGTCCATTATGTTTTGGTTAGGTATGCCTATGTTGGGGCTGGCTTTTCAAGCTGCTTCATAAGGTGGTTTCGAAGTGATTAGTAGAAAGTAGTAGTAGTAGTAGATTAGTAGAAACAGGTCAAGACTTCGAGGTGAGATGGTGGCAATTGATGCTCCTTTTGCAAGAACTGAAGCTTACAGGCTGTCATTTTATGATCATTATCTGATCATCGTGTCTCTTCCACAATTGCCTCCGGCACTGAAGACAGCCAGTGCCTCGTCCGTGAATGTCCCACCCACCATCAGACCACACTCTGTGAGGAACCTAGTCCTAGCCTCTTCTGGATAAAAGGTTGACTGGTTTGCTGCTTCCACAAACCTCGTTATTTCTTCCCTGGTGCTTCTTGCTGCCAGATTCCTTGGATTTATCACTCTATTAAGTTGTGAGGAGAAGTAGAAGCAGTACCCCAAGTCGTGCCCTCTTGGTAGTATTCCTGCCAGGAACGAAGTTTTCATTGCCTCGGGGATTTTTCTGGGAATGATAGCTTGAGCTACTCCTTCAATTGCTGCTGGTGCCACATTGCCAATGTTTATTATCCTTTCTACTTCAAGGAGGGGAACATAGTCTTTCCCAAGTCCTTTATGGTGAAGGAACACCACCCAATGTGGGAGACAGGCGGCTATCCTTGACAATGTTATTGTCTTCTTAGTCATGGTGTTCCCTGCTCTTCTGCTGGCATTAGTCTCTTCGGTTTTAATCCTATACTGAGTGCATTTTTTCTAATGGCTTCAGCAGCCATGTCCTCAGTTCTCGATAGAATCTTAGGAACGTTAGACCCCCTGTTGATAAACACTGTTATCAAAAATGCCATGTCAGCAGTAAAATCTGTCTTATTATTGATGTGGTAGACCCCATCAATTGACATTGTGCCTGCCTCACCAATTGCAGCCTCGGCTAGTTCTTTTAGCTGACCCAGAGTGGTGGCTATATCGAAGCCACTATACTCTATTGCCTTTCCTAAACTCAGTCAGGAACCCCGCACTGACTTTTTGGCACACTTGTTTTTGAGTGCCGGGGCTATTGACATGAGACTCCGGGAATGTAGTCACTATCTGGCATCTGTGAAACCAAAGCGGCCAATGCCGTAGGCAAGCTCTTTGGGTGTCGTGTCCATATTGGTTGAGTTGAGATCCGTGCTGCGGAAAACTTCCAATCTTCGAGGCTAGAAAGAAACACCTGAGCATGTCTGCACCAGTTTTTAAAAGATCCTTTGCTGAATTGCTCAGAAACCAGGACCCCCGGGTTAAGGATGCGGGTACTGCTTCTCAACAAGTTACCATAAATAACACTGCTGATCCGGAACAGTACTCAGAACTTTTGCAAACCATAACCCCAATTGAAGACCACAATTGAAAGCCTCCAAAAACAGCTTGATGCACAAGCTGCTTTCATCCGCAGAACAAAACCAACTTATCAAAGAACTACTGGCCTCAAAAAGTCCTCTACCCACAGGACCAAAAAAACCGACAGGGAAACAACAGCAGGAACATGCAAAACCTCAACTTCACCTACTAAGTCTAAAGCTATAAAACTAAAAAGGAACAACGATATGAATATGGTTTTTAGTTGATGAAAACGTTGTCTGACTCGTCCAATGATCATGTGTTTTCGACGATCAGCCAATTACTGTTAATTCTAGAGTAGCAGAATTTATAAAAGCAACTCTCCCCAAAAACAGAACTTTAAAAATCCTAGAAAAAAAATCTAAACAAAAATTTTAATATTTTAAACTTTAAAACCCAATTTTTTTAAAGTTTTATAATGAACGTTTTAATGCAATGGAACGAAAGAGGTTATTTCACCCGTCGAAGAATTAAAACTTTTAGTCTCAAAACACAGCCCAGCCATTTTAGGTCTGCAAGAAACCCATTTTAAATGTACAGACAATCCTAGACTTAGAATACTCTTTTTACAAGAATGATGACACCTCAGGAGACCGAGCCAAAGGAGAGTAGCTACTATCGTACACATAGTATATACTCAGAATTGTTGCTGCTCGCAAAACCTCTGCAGGCAGTTGCTGTCAGAGTTGCTCTTCCTAGTCTAGTCACACTATGCAATCTTACCTGCCTCCCATGCTGTGATATCGAAAAATCTAGTCAATAACCTTTTACAACAATTACCACGTCCATTCATTTTACTCGGAGATTTTAATGCTCACCATATTTTAGGGGGCAACCCCTCATCTAACCCACGGGGAGTTTTAATCGAAGAAATTTTAAACGACTCGAAACCTAATCCTTCTTAACAACAGGGACCCAACACATTTTAGCACAAACCAACGGTTCCTACTCAGCTATAGATTTTACTACATGTTCTCCTCCCTCTTATTTGATATTGATGGGGTGCCCTGCCAGATTTAAGTGGAAGCGACCACTTCCCTACCCTGGTTAAGATCACCCACCAGGAGAACCAAGACAAAGGCCCACCTAAGTGGGACATCAAGAGGGCTGACTGGCCAGCATTTGAGAAACTAGCCTTTGTTTATAAAAACAATATGATGACATTAAAGACGAAGTAAATTATATTACTTACAAACAATTATCTCCGCTGCCAAATCCACAATCCCGCAAACATCCATACACCCTAGACGCTTACCAGTTCCTTGGTGGAACGCCGAATGAAAGGAAGCCATAAGAAACGGCGTAAAGCTCTGAAAGTTTTTAATAAATTTCCACACAGTCAACTGGAGTCTTTTAGAAAACTTAGGGCCAAAGCAAGATCTATAATCCGTGTATCTCGGAAACGTTCTTGGGAAAATACGTCTCGTCCATTACGTGTCAACCCCCATGACAAAATTTTTGGGGAAAAAATCAAAAAGATATCTAGTAGGAATACATTTTTTAGTCCCTCCGGCATTCTTGATGATAATGTTTTAAAAGACATCTCAATTAGACATTGCCGATTTTTTGGCAAACACTAGCTAACGTCTCCAGCTCCAAGCACTACTCCCCAAAATTTCCCTAAAGAACAAAGCCTGTGAAGAATCATACCCATTACATTTCAATTTGCCAAACACAAAACATAAAAACCAGCCCTTTACCCAATGGGAATTCATAACCGCAGTACTGGCCTAAAGAACTCTGCCCCTGGTCCTGATGACGTTCACAACGAGATGATCAAACGCCTATCCCCCAAATCTCAACAATTCATTCTCAACACCCTAAACCGCATCTGGCTAGAAGAAGCATTTCCTAACTCCTGGAGGGAAGCCATAGCAATCCCTATACTAAAAACCAGGAAAAGACAAAGACCAACTTGAAAACTATCGACCAATTTCACTCACGAGCTCCCTGTGTAAGCTTCTCAAACTATGATCAATAAAGATTAATGTGGATTTTGGAGAGCCGCAAGCTGCTTGTCCCAGAACAATCTGGCTTTCGACAAGGACGACCCGGTTTCATGATCACCTTGTCAGGTTGGAAGGGTATATACGAGATGCATTTTTAACTAAAAAACACGTAGTGGCCATTTTTTTTGATTTGGAAAAGGCTTACGTACGGCATGGAGATATGGCATTTTAAAAACTTTACATACCTGGGGCTTTAAAGGGCCCTGCCGATTTTTATTTCAAACTTTTATCTGATAGAATTTTTAGAGTTTTGGGAAATTTGGGAAAAATTTTTTCTAGACCTTTTTATCAAAAGAAAGGAGTTCCACAAGGATCAGTTTTAAGTGTTGTTTTTTTTTGCTATATCTATCACAGTATTACCTCACATATAAAAAAGCCAGTCGAATCATCACATTTGTAGATGATTTTTTCCATTTACTTCCGAGCTTCGTATTTGAGTTCGATTGAACGTCAACTACAACTAAACTAAAGCGCCTTGAGAGATGGTCAGCTGAAAATGGATATAAATTCTCAATCACTAAAACCACATGTTGGGTATTTAGCCCTTTGGCGTGGATTATTCCTTAATCCCCACCTGCATATGGGAAGCCCTGCCTTACCATTTGCCGAAATTGCACGATTTTTGGGAATGTTATTGATAAAAAGTTATCGTGGAAGCCCCATATCCAGCAGCTACGAACCAAGTGTTTAAAAGCTTTAAATATTCTACGAGTGCTAAGCAATACTAATTGGGAGCTGATCGTACTACCTTGTTACATCTATATCGCTCCCTCATCCGCTCCAAAATTAGATTTTGCCAGTTTTATTATGATTCGGCTAGGCCTTCTTTTATTAAGACTTTGGATACAGTTCACCACACCGGTATAAGACTATCCACAGGAGCTTTTCGTACGAGGCCCTATTTCCCCGTCTTCTATGTGAGTCTGCAGAACCATCTTTGTCCCCTAGAAGAAAGTACCTAATGCTTAATTATTTGCCTCATTAAAAGGTTCCCCTACAAACCCAGCCTATAAAGCAGTTTTTGACCCTCCATTCAAAATCGGTATGAAGTTCGCATGAAGGCCTCAAAACCAGTGGGCATTTCGCTCCCTGGAATTACTGCAAGCCTTACCATAACACTTCCCCTTGTTTTCTACAAATCAAGTGGGGCAATCCACCTTGGACACTTAATAAACCATGTTGCATAACACAGCTGACAAAATATAAAAAGGCAACCCCATCAAACACACAATATCAAGCACTTTTCAACGAAATCCATACAACTACAAGATTTCAAAAATATTTTTACAGACGGTTCCAAAACTAACAATACAGTTGGCTCTGCCTTTACAGCGGAGGCAACAACTTTTAGTTTTTTTAAAATCCACTCCATATACAGCGTCTACAATGCAGAACTGTTTGCATTTTACAAAGGCCTCCTGTTTGCCCTGGCTAACAAGGACTCCAAATTCTTAGTGTGCACGGACTATTTAAGTTCACTAGAGGCTATTTGCTAAATGTACACTACACACCCATTAGTTAGTAAAATAAAACCTTATACGTCCAAAAATTGGTGCAAAACAAAAATCAATATTTTTTGTTGGGTGCCAGGCCATTCTGGTATTTAAGGAAATGATCTCGCCGACCAAAGTGCCAAAGAAGCTTGCAACAAAGAACAAATTGATTGCCAATTAGTCGTAACGCCTGATCTTAAAGCATTATTTAAACTTAAACTTAAAGAAAAAGTGTTGGGGAAGAATGGCATATTTATGCAAAATAATAAGCTTGCGAAAAAAAAGGGGATGTAACACTGGGTCTCTTCAAAGGGGCTCTTCTCGACGCGAAGAGGTTTTTCTGACCCGTCTACGCATTGGACACACACATCTCCCCTCAAGGATACCTTTTAAAGGTAAGACCCACCACCCTGTGAGCAGTGTGGTGAGATTTTAAACTGTTAAGCACCCTTTTAGTAGAATGTTTCCCCACACATGGACGAGAGGAATGATTTGAACCTAAAACCTAATTTAAAAGAAATTTTATCTGATGAATCTGAAAAACATAACCAATGTTTTTAAATACCTGAAATCAACACAGCTGTACAATAAGATTTAAAAATAACATGCATTATATAAGAGAATACGGGCACTGATAACCTAAGTGTTGTGTGCCTTTAAAACCCCAAAAACTAACTAACTAACTAACTAACTGAAGGCTCTCAACATGAAGGCACTGGATTTCAAGAAACTTCTTAGGGAATCCAAAAAAATTAAAGTAAATAACGTTCACCACTTTCAATTAATTGTCTCTTTCAAATAATATTATTATTTTCTAAAAGAATTTGTACAATTCATCATTATTCTTTTCAATTCAAATGCTGTATGTTTTTTTAATTGTGAACTTTTTATTTTGATGTACTAATGTTATAAGTTAGGCTTATAATGTTAGTTGTTTGAATGTTTGTATTTTTGGGTCTATCGTGGCCTACTATTGTGTTTATTATTCGTCCAGTTTTATATAGTTTTTTGATTATCTATTTTTGTTTAAACTTGCTACATAAATGTTTTTTTAATTACCTACTTTAATATTTACTATAATTCAATTTTATTACATTTACTATTTAGGGATATCACACACAATTCTGGTGTTTAAGGGCTATGCCTCGTTGTGATATTCTAATGATTGTGAAAATAATGTAATTATCATTGAATAATAAATAAATAAATAAATAAATAAGTGACGCTTTTTATAGCCATTTAGATTTCTTAGTGTTCGGCAGTTCTAGTGGTTGATATGCCATGGTTTTTTAGTGATTTTTGGTCCCTTGTTTGAAACCTTGGCATTCGTGGTTTTTGGCGGACATTTTTTTACTCTACTGCAATTTTTCTTTGTAAAAATCTGTTTTGTTGTGTTTTGGAACTCGGAGCTTTTTTGGCTTTTGACAGTTTTCCTTTTTGACGTGGATCCTTTGGTTCCATTCGAAGGATGCATTTCCAACCATTTTTGCTTGGTATATTTCCAAAATCCAATGAATGTCTCGACGAGCCTGCTGTCTCAAGTGATGCTTCTATCGCCATATGGATTTCTTCGAGTTTCAGCATTTCTAGAGGTTTGACAGACTTGGTTTTCAGTGATTATTGCAGCTTGACTGTTGACTTGTTGGTCTTTGGCGGGCATTCTTTTTTTCAGGAAAGTTTTTATTGTAGAGATCCTTTTAGAATAACATTTTTATATATAAATAGATTTTGAAAAAAAGTAAATTCAAAGATAAGACAGAATTTAAATATATATGAAGTAGACTAGGCCTATTTTTTTCTGTCCATAACAACACCATTTCACATTTTAAATAATTTTGGTTGGTAATATGTTAACAGTATGTACACAAAACACAACACAACTTTATGTGTACACAACACACTATAGTTAGTAATTGATTATTGACTTGCGATAAAATATGGTTGTGCCTTGTTTATGTGGGCGGCTAAGTGCAGTAAGAAATGAAACTGAAGTAGTTTGCAAAGATGTCAAAATGGAGAAGAATGTGGTAGAGAGTAAAAAGTAGTGAGAATGCGAAAGAAGAGCGAACGTTTAATTATTAGAGAGTCCGGGGTGGAATGTGTCTGCGGCTGCAGAGCCGAGTTGTTCGAGAAGGTATTCTGAGGCGGAAATAGAGACACCAGCATATCTGACCTTGTATTTCCATTCACAACACGATGAAGCAAAGTCGTTCCGAACTTACTAAAGCAAACTTAGTATAGCAATGTTGAGTGATGTCATTATTTCATGTTTTGTGGAATTGCTGAAGTTAGGCACTCGATACTTAACTATTGCAAGAAAAAATTAGACTGATCGGTCAAACTGTTTAGTATTAGTTTCGGCAGCCATTGACCATATGGAGAGCAATATTCAATAATTGTTAAGATTCATGCTGTGTAGTACGTCCTTAAAGCTATAGGGTAATTTGTCCCGTGAATCTATACACGATACCCAGCATTGACATGGCTTTGGACGAAATTTTGTCCACTTGAGTTTAGACAATACTTTGTATCAGTTTGGTTAGGTGTGACCGTGTGAGGCACCAGTCAACACAATAACAATAAATCCATGATAAGGCAATAACTGAGACACTTAAGTATCGTCACGATAAACCTCAGTACATATATATATATAATAAAATTCACTCACAACCTATAAATAACACCTTTCAGAGTTAATGTGCTATCGTCATCAACACGGTTTTGAAAAAATTTCAATGCACTTTACGCACAGCATCGATATGACCTCGCCGCCCCGCACCTTTTGACTACCACCTTCACTCGCACAACGGTCCACGGAGCCTCCCCTCGCAGTCGCAGTCGTTCTGGTTGCAGGCGGACGTGTTTTTGTCTCCGCTCGTCGGTCTGTTCGTGTCGAGCCTCCACAGTACACGGAGTTACCTTCTGTCGCTGCTGAATGTGTTGTTTGACCTTGTCATGGCGTTATGTTCTCGCATCGTTCTCTTCAATATCTGTTAACTCTAGGAGATTGTCTGTTTTGTCCAGACTAAGGGTTATGTTAGCTCTTTATTCTGTCCTGCTTGTCATGGAAGCGTTCGAGAATGCAACTATAAGCAAGCTGTACAGGCTTTTTCCTTTTCTTTGCCGTTTGTTGTTGGGCTTCAATAATGCAAGGAGGATCCCGGATAGGACGCCCCTTTTCACGCCGAGGGTCAACAATTTCAGGCAGTAAACAGTTCAAGTGAAATTTCTTCAATTTGTCCACCATTCTGTTCGACCAGAAATCGTTATCTCGTTCGATCTCTTGGACAAACTTCCTTTTTGTAGTCCAGACAATAAAATAACTCCAACATTGTGTTGACTTCAGTAGAGAAATAGCCATTCCCTAAGAAATAAAAATATATTTTAATATAGTGGGTTTAACATGTAGGCCTAAGGGAAGAAGATAGTATTTCTTTAACACTTGAATTTAATGAGTACAACCAACATACATACCCAAAATTGTGAACTTTGAACACAGATTGTCTACTTTGCTGTGTACAAGATGCCCAGTCGGATAGTGTGTCTCTTCTAAGAATGTGATTAATTCCACCAAGGTTTTACAGGCTGATGTAACATGGTGTGCCTGGATCTCTATCAATTGTACCTCCCTTGCTGTCAACGCTTTAAAATACTTGATCCCAGCCTTTCCGTCTGAACCATTTAGTTCTGCCTTTTTGTAAAAATTCAGAATGTCGTCCAAAAACTCGTTAACATATTGGACACGCAACCACCCCGATTCTGTTATGGTTACAAACCAGTCTTTTGGAAATGCTTTTATCATTCTATCGGGCAAATTTTTTTTGTATGCAAACACTACTAGGGGTGGCACAGTTTGTCCTGCCGCAGAAAAGTTCCCTAAGACAGTAACGCCTTCTTTCTCGGGTGCCGTTGCTATATTACTTAACGGTTCACCACGACAACCAAGGTTGGTGCCATAGTTCTTGTGAAACAGAAACCCACTCTCGTCAGCATTGAATATGCGAGAGGGATCCTCCAACACATCCCCCACGCCCTGGTCTTCTAAAAATTGTTTTAGGCCTGTGAACCAGCGTTTGATGTTGGCCTCGCTGACTGCTGCTTGGGCACAGCTGATTGTTTCTGCCTTCTTTGTCGATACTTTCGGATGCCGCTGCATGAATGCCGCATACCAAGTCTTCACCGGACGTGCGTCAACAAACAGCGTCTCGCGCCCGTCTTCTACTATTATTTTTTGGACAACGTCCAATAAATTGTCCTTTTTTAGCGGAAATCCGCAACGTGCCATTTCTAGCACCCAGTCTTCGACCAGTTGTTCTTCAGCTGAGGACAAGAAAGGGGTTGGTCCTTTTCTTGCCCCAACTTCACAGTAGCCTTTAAGCTTCTCATGGAGAGTTGTTATAAAGGGATGCTGTACGCCTTCGACGCACCGCGTAGTGACAGGGAACTGTTCTTCACTTTTTCAATAGCCTCATGTAGCTGTTCAGTAGTGTATGTTCGGGGTTTTATGCTTCCACGTGCCATGATGTGCTAAGGAAAAATAAAACAATGATTTTAAGCCTAGGCTACTAAATGAAGAATCAAGTCCTTAATTTATTTAAAATTTCATAAGGCCTAATTTGTGTTACAGGTATTTAAAAAATTAATAAATTATGTTTTATTTCATAATGTGTACTCTGACTTGTCATGTTCGCCTTCTAGATGTAAACAAAATAGCATGGGTCTAGAAAGCGAACACCCCGTTCGTCTACTAGACCAGACACCTGATAGACGTACACTATTTTATTACCTTTATTATTAATAAAGTTGTGCATTTACATTAACATCTTCACTTGTAGTGCTTTATTGAACATTAAATAAGTGTTTTAACACAGTTTGTTTACTTACCAACAACAGATTATCTTCGTAAAAAGAACTTCTTGGATTCACAAATCACTTTCCACGAGTACTTAAAATCGCAATTGAGCACCCACAGAATTTCATTCTCGTGCTTTTCAGCTTGGGAATGTTTCTAAAGCTACTTGAAACGCTCGGGATCGGAAAGGAGAGTTTATGGATCATGATAGGAAAAGAGCCTAGCCGAACGACAGCAAATTCTGTTTTTTATTATTATTATTATTATTATTATTATTATTATTATTTATTTGCCTTTGAATATGTACAAAACAAAGACAGGCAGCCAGAAGAGGGCTTGAAGCCCAAAACACATGTGGTGTCCGACTGCCTTACTACAACATACCAACATAAATAAAAATAACTAACAATACATACAATGAAATATTTACAAAATAATGCAATTGACACGCACGCGCACACACTCACACGCACACGCACACGCACACACACACACACTCACATTCACATTCACACTCACACTCACACTCACACTCACACTCACACTCACACACACTCACACTCACACTTGCACAAAACAAGTTAATTTCAGTTGACACGTGGAGGAATATATGTTCGAATTTTGTTCAGGAATTGGTTTGATGATAATGTTTTAAGGGATGTTGGCAATCTGTTCCATTCATTGGCCGCTCTGCTGTAGAATGATTTCTGGTAAGCTGCTGCGTGCTGCGAGGGTGGCTGTAAGTAGGTTACTCGGCTACGATGCTGGAGGCGTATGCGCAAGCGTTGTAGGGGGTCAAGGTCAACCGATCCATGAAACATTTTCCGCAAGAACATCAAGTCCACTTGGTAAGCATAATCCGTCAACGATGGGAGGTGACATGCAAGAAGTCGAGACTCGGAGCGCCCAATCTCTTTACTTCGTTTCCACAGAATATGTCTTGTCGCTCTCCCTTGCATTGCTTCCAGGTTAGCCAAATTGCTCTTATTTGGACTCCATGCTGGCCATGCATATGTTAAAAGAGAACGGACAGTCGCTAAGTAAACTGATCGCTTAACTCTTGGGCTACAGCACTTGAGATTTCTAAACACAAATCCAAGTTGCCGGGATGCACGGGAACAGATATTAGTCGTATGGACGTTCCATTTGAGATTACTAGCTATAGTCAACCCAAGGACTTTTGCGCTGTCACAGGTTTTAAGCAACCTACCATTCAAGTAATAATTGCTTGCGATTTTGGCAGAAGTTAGTGCCAAGCGGATCACTATTGTTTTAAAACCCATTAAAGTCCATTTGGTTAACGCTACACCATACCTCCAAATTAGCCAAATCTTCTTGAAGTATGGTGAAATCTTCTGGTCCATAAATTGGCCTAAAAAGTGTACTGTCATCCGCATACTGTACCAGGTCAGACTTGACAGTGTTTGGTATGTCAAACATAAATACATTAAATAGGAGTGGTCCAATTGACGAACCTTGAGGGATGCCTGATGTCACATTAATCTTACCAGATCTGGCACCACCGAAGACAGTCGTTTGAGTACGCCCATTTAAGTAACAGTGAAACCATTGCAATAACTTCCCTTTAACCTGGTAGCCTTCCAGTTTATCTAGTAGTCTTCTATGTGGAACACGGTCGAATGCTTTTGACCAGTCAAGACATATAACATCAATTTGCTTGACCGTGGAGAGTCTAGTTGTTTTTGCCAATCTTCTATGACTTTTGTAAGCATTGTCGTCGTTGATCGTCGCGGTAAGAATCCATGCTGGTTGTGGTTGACTACTCCTGCCTCATACAAATGCCGTAAAACAGCCTTCGCCACCAGGAACTCGAGGGCTTTTCCAACTACCGAGGTAAGCGATATTGGTCGATAATTGGCGGTGTCTTCCCGCTTGCCTGATTTAAATACTGGCACAACGTCTGCAGTTTTCCATTGCTCGGGAAGTGATCCGGTACTCAATGAGTGGTTGAAAAGCGCAGACAGAGATGGAGCTAGTGAAACTGCACAGTTTTGGAGGATTCGAGCGGGGATACCATCAGGACCGGTGGCTGCGTTGGGTCGTATTCTTTGGAGACTAATGACAGTTTCTTGAGGAGAGAAGTACAGATCTTTTAGTGGTAAAGTACTTTGATCGAGCTTTGTTGGTGGGCGGATGTCTTTGTCACTGGTGGGTATGGAGAAATTATCTTTAATGAATTGCTGAAAGCGTTAGCAATATCTTCTGGCTTTGATATTTGTTTTCCCTTATGAATGAAAGTTTGGGGAGCCGAGCTGCCATGTTTTGCATGGATGTAGCGCCAAATTTCTTTGCCATTATCTTTCTTTTCCCCTAAGTCCCAAACATGCTTATTATGCGAGTTCCTTATCAATAATTTAGTTTTGTTTCTCAAGATTCTATATTTTTCCCAATTTACGTCAGATGGTATTTTTTTCCACGCCCTGTAAAGTGAGTCACGTTTCCTTAGAGCCCGTACAATATCTTCTGAGATCCAAGGAGCACGTCGGCGGCGGTTCACTTTAAAACTGGGAATGTGTTCATGCACTGCTTTCCAGAACGTAGAAGTCCAATTCCGCCACACTTCTTTAATGGTTACATTATCAATAACGGTTGGTAGTTTTGCTTGAAAATCGTCTTTTAGAGCGTCCCAATTGGCATTTTTGAAGTTAAGAACAGTCTTGGTTAGTTTCTTATGCTTGAATGTAGGAATTGTCAATTGCGATTTTATGGCCAAGTGATCGCTAACTCCAGGTATGACTTCAGTCAAAGTTAACACTGAAGGGTTGTTGCATAATAGGAGGTCTATTAATCTTCGTGAGCCATTTACTATCCGAGTAGCTTCAGGAACCAGCTGTTCAAGGGATAGTTGTAGAAAAGTGGTAAGGAAATGGTTAGCAAGAGTGTTGTTAGGGGTGGCTGCATTGCCTAAAGACCAGGTAATGTCAAGGCTTAAAGTCCCCTGTAAGGACAACTGCTTTGTAGTCATCTTGCAAATCTTGTGCCAAGCGCAATGAGGATAGTAAACTATCATTTACTGCCTTTGATGCATTAGGTGCTCGGTAAGCTGATCCAATCAGTACCTTGTCAGAACCAATAGTTACTTCAGCCCACACAATTTCCGCTAGCTCCGTTTCCAGAATCCTGTTTCTAACTGGTGAATATTCTCGACGAATTGCAAGCAAAACGCCCCCATGAGACGAAGTGGTACGATCCTTCCTAAAGACAGTGTATCCTTCTGGAATTACTTCACCATCACCAATTGAGTCGTCAAGCCAGGTTTCGCACACGGCAATTATTGCAGGGTTATGAGAAACCATCCAGGCCTCAATGTCTGGTTTTCGCTTGGGGTTTTTTAAACTTCTGGCATTGAAAGATAACAATGTCAACTGTTTATTATTTACCGTGTCCTGGTCACTAGAGAATGAAAGTTGTGAATCACTCTCAGTACTAAACAAGGAGTTCGAGAAGGCTGGTAGTGAGCAGGGCCAACAAGTCCATTTACTCACTCCACTCGTTATTCTCTTGTACACCGATGTTTTTATGTTTACACAAGATCGATGCGCCATGTTTGTACACGAGTCACATTTCACAAATAACTGGTTTTTGCGGCCCTTAGATTCGCACATAAAACATTTATTAATTGACCCGATAGTATTTGACATAGGTCCAGGATTAAGGGCTACATCACCACACAGACCTAGTAACATTAAGGCAAGGCTGAGTATGTTTTCTGGAACTCTTAAAACGGAAGATGTTGCCAACCGTTTACGACGAAAAGTTAAACTTTGCACACTATGTGGCATATGTACTTGTCTATATTTTGCCGTATTTTGTAATTCCATGTGGACAAGCAGCCAAGAAGACAAATTGACATTGTTAATTATTAACGCCTCCTCCGCAAATGTAACACGACTCATAATGTCACTCACAAATAAACGATCACAGTTACACTGTTTACTCACTGTAATACATCTATTTACAGCGAGAAATGTCACAAATAACCGGAGAATACGGACACGCAATCCAGAAGCCATCATCCTTCAATTCACAATTCACCAGATTTAGAAGTAGAATAGTAGAATATCTTCATGCAAAGAAGTTAAAAATGTGAAACACATTCTCCATTGTTAAAAATGAAAATAACATGTCCATGCTAAGTTAGTTTTATCAAAAGTGGCTTAAAACCAATTAAAAACGTCGAGCCCCGACTCACTAACAATTGTACAACAGTAAAGTAGTATGAAGATGTAGCTTATCACAATAAATCACGAGAAAACTAAACATTTACCTTTAAAAAACACTTTTTTGTGATGGAGCTGCTCAGATCAAAACATCACTCAATTCACTGCCTTCTTATCTTTAAGGTTAACTGTCAAAGTAAACCGGGGACTGTTCGCCTACTAGTACCATTACCCTAATAATGGAGGAATTTGACACTTACCTCCTAATGCGAGAACTACTGCCGGAATATTCTTCCAATTAGTAGTTGCCTGAATCTTTTTAGTTTCTATGCCGGACAAGGCATTATCATCGTTGTCGTAGGGCCACGTTATTTTAAACACTTTTCTTTACGTTATGCCATTTTCAGTTATTTCCACAACAACCCATTCTGAAAATCCTATTGCCACTGAATGATTCTCCTCTGGAAATTGCAGAAGAGCGCACTTTTTTATATCCAAATCGTTCTGAGCCATTATTTAATTATTTATTAAAAACACTCGAGAAAAAACGTAAACGACAAACTGAAACAACGTGGTCTTTGTCAGTAGAACAGGGAATAGTCACCGACATACAGGAAGGAGCGCTAGTCACGAAAACAATATGGCGGTAATGGCGGACCTGTAGTAGGGATAAAGAAAACGGACTTGCAACAAATCCTTCTCAATATTAATAGCCATTTGATATTTAAAAAAATAATCATTTAATTTAGAACATCCGCCTGGGCCGACCGGACGGTAAGGGCTGTGACCAGCGCGTCGATCTCCAGCCAATTCCCCAAGCCGACAAATCTTTGCCCCATGTAATCTTCCATCACTCTGCGCAGTGACGTTGGATACAAGAGCGCCTGGTTGAGGCACCCTAGCACCATCGCGTTGCCATCCAGAGCCTGTATCGGATTAGGAGCCATCAAGAATCGAGCGCCTTGTGGACCTGTATGTGCTGGCCTCCCACCATGACATTCTGGTCGCGATCCTCCATCGTCACGAAGATTATTTTCTTTATCCTTTTAGGGATGCTGACCAGTGTGCTGTTCTTTATAAAATGGTATGGGATCTTTTGTTCTGTGCCGAGCTCTATCACATTCATGGTCTCCACGACATGTGCCAAGGGGTACCTGAGGTGTGCGAGGAGCCACACCGACCAGCAGATATCCTGGGGTCGCCCGCCCTGGTCCAGGGCCACCACCGCTACGTCGTCAGATGCCAGGTGCCACTCCTCTACGGCCCCGACCTCCCCGTTCGCTGCCGGACCCCCTCCTGGGGGATCGCCTGTATATAGCCGCGGTTGTTACGGAAGGAAGACTCCAGGAACCTCTGGCTGACAGCCACCACCTGGAAAGTCCAGGGGTGGAACATATCCGTCGTTATGATCTCCCTGGTCCACGGACCCCTTTCGGCTATGGCCCAGTCGACGCCGGTGGGTTGCGTGAGTGTCAATTCCCGCGCGGCGTCGTACAATCCGATGCGAAGCCCCAGCGCGCGCCAATCCGTCTTCATTTGTATGTATGCGCCGTTAACCACGTCTACTAAGCCGGGTGCCCCACATACATAGTACCAAATGTTGTGGCAGCGTTGGTTATTTATTAGTGCCGCACTACGCGATGGGTCTTGGATCTCCTCGCCACCTCTCTTACCTGTCTCGGTGAGGAACAGAAAGCCGTGCTCCCTGGTGGGGTCTCTGCCTACGGCTATCCACTTCATCGACAGAACCGCCCTCGTTGCCTCCTGGTTCACGCCCATCCAGTAGGCGGCTCTGACTATCTCTACGTTCTGAAGCCGGAGCGAGGCAGATTCCTCCCGGACGATGACGTCCCCCGCACCCACCCCCCCTCCTGCTTCATCGTGATCCGGAAGTCCGAAGGTCTTCCGCAGGGCCCTGAGTGATAGCGCCCTTATCCTTGTACTGTTGCGACGCGGGCTTGAGCTCGCTGCTGCTGCTGCCCCACAGTGAGTTGTTCCAACTGTTCAGCGGAAGGGGGAGGCAGCGACTCACAAGTACTGTCAGAGCCCCGAGATTCTCCGGTAGTGCGCCGTTACCTACGTGCGCCTGGGACGTCTTCCCCCGCGTAGGGTGTGTCAAGGATGGCGTTGTACACCATGGCGGAGCAGATGCACTGGTGGAGGGTCCCTCCCGCTTCGGGGATAGCTTCTATTTTCTCCACTCAACACGGGGAGGTAATTTAGCGACCCCTCTAACTGTACCAACCGCTCATCCCTGGACGAATATGGAACCTCGTTGATCACATCAGATTCCCATGATTTGCGGAATGCTTCTGCCGCTACGGAGGCCCTCTGCGCTTCTGATGCCACCTTAAGGAATATATTGCCATTTAGGCTATGCATCTCCCTGTTGTGGATTGCCGCGCACGCTTGAAGATAGCCGTTTGAGTCTGTGACCGCAAGCACGGGCAAGTTTGAGCGTGTAGAGTGCTCGCTCGGCATATCCTTGTATCTTCCTTCGTCCTCCCATGTGGGCAAGTCCGACCCCTCGCTCCCCTCGGGCACATCGCCCACTAGTGACGCCACAACACAATGAGGACACACTTTGTCCATTGCCGAACGTTCAGCGCACCCCGCCGCGATGATGGCCGTCATGAACCATCCATCTTGTCGCCCCGCAATGTCGTCTATGTCGTCCTCAATGTGCTCTAGGTCCTCCATGGGACGAGTGTCGCGCGCATCCGCCTTAGTGGCCCATGAGTACACTACCGCCCGCATCTATTTTCCTAGTAGTCCAGGACTTGACTATTAGAAGAACGCTTGAACCATATTTTTTGTGCCTACCTTCAGTAGGCCTATATTCCTGAGAGCCCATATGGCCTATTGATTTAATGGTACGTCACAGGCCTAGCAAACATAATTACCTTTGTCATGTTTGTAGCCGGTCTCTTATAGTGTGACTTGCGTACCTAGCCTACAAGGCATTTGTCGCTTATCCATTATTGATTTTGTGTAACTTGTAATAGAATTGTATTATTATTTTCACTCGGGCAATCTTATGTTGGGTACGTGTAACCCAGGTATATCCTATGTTTTAACCTGAAGACCCAGGTTGTCTAGGCCTAAGCCTATAAAGGCCCTAACTTTATTTTTCTGTGATATTTCTACTCTGTGACATAAATGTTGTTAATTTGGTCAAGAGGGCTGAAGGTGTCGGAGACCACTTGCACTTAGCCGCGTTGGGCTAGTACCTGACCCCCACGCTTATTTTCCGGTAAGTGCAGTGGCGGCCGAACCTTAGTCTCATTAGAGAGGCAGACCTTGTATTAGGTCATGCTAATTGTGCTACTCTGCTGGGTATTATTTTTTTTATGTTATTATTATTATTTGTGGTTATGCATCCTACGGAACGTCGGCACTTGTCCGACAATAAATCTTTCCGATCTTTACATCTTGTGTTCTAGTATCATTATTAGTCCTTCGTCATTCCACTGTTGATACTAGTACTAGTTGGTAACCAGTTTTTAGGAATTACGTGGCGCCTTACAGCTGTACAACTACGGAAGTACGACCAGACAGACGGCCACGCCCCTTTCTCCACTGGGCAAGAAGCCGGGGTGTCACAATGGTGTGCAAATATTTGCATTTGATTTTAGTGTTGCATGGTCCTGAAACTCAGGATATGCATTTACTATTGTCCGAGAAAAATTTTCGTAGTTCCTACAGGTAGGGCGCTCATTAGTAAGGGAGCCTAATAAAAGGCCACACTCCTTCACAAAGTGTAGTGAATATTTTCTCATTTGGTTTTGTTGAGCCAAAATGGGCTGAGCTCTGGCAGGGTGAAGGGTACGACACCCCCTTTGCCAAAGCTGGTGGGTTGACTGTGATCTTTGATTTTGTCTTATTCTCTTGTTTAGTCACAGTATCTTGACATAGTGCCAGGCTCACCTCTTCAACTGTAAAAATATGGCTGACCTGTTGGCCAGCCAAGGATTGCCATTATCTTCAATGTAGAAATACAAATAATGAAATTCAAGTTGCACAAGGCCTATGTCTTAATCTATGGCCTACATAGGCCTAGATATTAGGCAAGTAATTTAAGGTATGGCATCACATAGGCCCCTGTGTATCCTATATCCAGAGGGTACACAATAGATATGCCTACTTCCAATTCTGTGTTGTAGCCTACGATACGCCTACCGCAGTACTTATTTATTTATTATTTATTTGCAACAGGCAATGTAGCCCACTAGTGCAAATTTAATAGAGAAGGGAGGAGGGGAAACCCGGTACCGGCACATAGCCTACTCCTACCGAAAAGTACCAAGGGGACCAACGGCTTTACGTCCCATCCGAAAGGACGGTGTAACTTTTGACAGTCATATAGGTTCCTCCACTAACCCGGACTGCCGAGCAGACGGCGCCAAGGAGAACGAAGCTGTCACACAAGCTTACGAACCCTAGTCTGCTCTTGCCAGCGATATACGTGTATTTCAGGGCAGAGCGGTCACCCACTCAACCCCTGACCACGCCCGATGAAGCTTAACTTCAGTGTTCGAGTGGGAACTGGTTAAACGACCGTGGCTAAATCGCTAGCTGTGGTGGTACGAAGTTATATGCGTATATGCACATTTTCCACGGGTTTTATTATGCTCACAGACAACCGGCCAAAGCCGAAAGATTATGAAAATTTTTCAATGACCGTAGTGGAAAAATATAAAAAAAACTACAAAACCTTTAACGTTGCTATTTTGAACAAAAGTAGGGCCTTCAAATTCCAACTCGACACCTTCTCGCGGTTTGGCCCGTGAATATGCGAGTATCTCTCCCTGAAACTAATGGCGAGCTCTGGGTCGTCGTCGGGGACTTTCCTCTTCCCTTTGACTACCTCCCCGACGGCGACGACAATGACAACACGGACGGATGATGACACAGACGGAGACGACCACGACGTGGGGGAACCCCTGCCCTCCCCATATGCTTGTGGCTGGTTCTGACCAGCACAAGCCTGTCCACACCTTGTTCCCCCACGTCATCCCTTACGTCCCTCCCTTCGTCTCGATTAGCCGAGCTGCATAAATATGAGGCGTATAGCAATATCAAATCTTGAACGAAAGTACTTTTCCATAAAAAGTTCCTCCATATTTAAAATAGCGACGTTAAAGGTGTTGTGGTGACAAATACCCAGTTCACACCTACTTCATTCATCGAATGTTTAATAAATTGATTCTACCGGATAAATATGTCGCATTTGTGAACAGGCATGAAACATTACATCTGGACCCGCATGCAACCTTCTCCATACAAACATATCCATGTAGGACGCTAGGAGAACCCGGTGTGTTCCATACTCTTCTTTGTGTCTTGCTTTCAGTTTTTGATGTAGGGATTCGATTGATTGCGTGTGTACCTCAGGATTGTTTGGTGCCACAAAGTTTTCCAAATGATTTACAGACCAATGATGGTGTCCTTCTGGCAAGTTGTTTATGTCCAGGTAGGCCCCCCAACCGTCACTTAGCACTGTTGTACCCGGATGCACTAGTTCCTCCTGTAGCAAAGGTAGCAGAGTGTTGGCATCGCGACCATCAACGAATTTAATAAACACCTTGGTCATGTTTGTGCCACGTTCTTCTAGAAAAAGTTAGTTTTCTTTAAAAATAGGGCCATCAGAAATGTCCCGCAAAATTCTTGAATCGTTTTTAATAGGGGTGTCATTGCTCTTGCACAGATTTATCTTCAAATAGAGCTTGGATAATGTCTTTTATGGGGACATAACAAAAGAAACGCTCTTTGCCATATGTCCGCCCTAACGATAATTCTTGATAAGCAACATACTGGAACTCTTGTTTGTAAAATTGTCGCCTCTTGTACTCGCTTCTGAGAGGACCCGTTTTTGGACAGTGAGCTTTCAAACTAAAAAAAAAGCTTTCAAAAATTCCCCTTTGAAGTAATTTTTTGGTCAACCAAATTTAATTCACACAAAGTATATATTTTTTCAAGCAAATAATATTTTTCTTTTTATCAAGTCTTGTCTATCATCAGTATAATGTTCTAATAAAACAATATACGCATATGTTCCACCAGGTTAAAGTGTCTTATAGTTTATCACGTCGTTCTCGGTCTAGATTTCAATGTGTAGGCCATCAAAGTCCTTGCGGAGAGTTTCACTCCCTGAAATATAAATGGTTTGATAGGAAAATAGATTTAATTTTGAAGATGGAATAGAAGTTGTAACTAAAGATCAGAATTGAGAATAATTTATTATTCCATCTCCAGCCAACTGAAATAAATCCGTATTTAGAGTCTACCCACTCAGTCACACAACTGATCTTCAGTTATTTTACCTTAAATTTCAATTTCAATTTCAATGTCAATTTATTCATTCGACCGATACATGTTAACAGATATAACCCCTCTTGAGAGAGAGGGAATGAATAATCTAATATAATATAATAATCTAATAAATAAGCAACACGTCCATAAATATGATTCACATGATAATGATGGAAAATATAAATACTAATAAGGAAAAGTGGAATTTGAAAATAAGCGAGTTGCTATTAATAATAATAATGAGATTGATATAATATATTATTTTATGAAAGTATAACTGGAGAAGAGAATTGTTCGATGAGGTGATTTACAATTGGTGCAAGATAATGGTACAGATGAAAGTAAGAGACATAATGATATGGAGGCATATAACTAAAAAATCGTAACCATATGTTACAATTTTAGTTGACTTTGAAACAGGACTTAAATCATTGCTGAATGTAGCTAGAATATCTGTTTTTATTTATTATTATTTAATTGTTCATTATTTATAATTCTTTATTATTTACATGGAGAGGTAGTCACTAACCGAGTAGAAGCTGTTTGCTGTGAGATATATTTTTAACTTGTGTTTGAAGGAGGGCAGGGTGGGGGAGGTTTTTATGTTTTCTGGGAGCTTGTTGTAAAGGGTGGAGGCAAGGTACTCGGGGCCCAGTGCAAAAAGGCGCAGGTGGTGGGGTGGCCTATGTATGTGAAGGATGGCTCTTGTGTTGTGGCAGTGCACAGACGCATTGAGAGGGAAGAGGTTACTATTTGTGCGAACAAAGAGTGCAGCAGACTGTATGAGTGTGCATGCTAGAGTTAGAATTCCTAATTCCTTAAAGAGCTCCCTACAGGAGTGTTTTCTGGAGACACCCGCAATAATACGTATCGTTCTGTTTTGGAGGATAAATATTCTGTATGCTTGGGGGAGGCTCCCCAAAATAACAGGCCGTAGGATAAGTGAGAGTGGATGTGGGCAAAGTAGATTAGCAATAAGATATGGGGGTGAACAATTTGTTTGAGCTTACGGATAGAGTAGCATCCAGATAAAATTTTGTTGACAACATGGTTAACATGGATAGACCAGTCGGGTTTTTCGGTCAATGCAAGGCCGAGGACTTTTACACTAGAAGCGCGGGGGATTATATCAAACTCTAGATGAACTAGGGGAACTTGATATCTATGCATGGAAGGCATCTTCTATGATAATTTGTTTTGTCAAATTAGTGTTGTATTGGTTAAATTAGACAAAATGATAAATTAGTGGTAATTGACTGGTCTGTGGATGGATGATCAATTGACAGGTCAAATGAAAACAAATTGAAACCATTTGACTTTTTATCATATTATTCTTCTGCATATTATTTAGTCTGCATCATTACTGTATATTTACAACAAATTTAATATTTTTTATCAATATGGTGATAATAATAGTTATTATAAAAATACGTTATGTTGGAGAAGGTTTCAAGGTGTTATCTTTTGATTTAATTGTGCCAAAGTATTGGACCGGTCGGCGGTCAGGTGATCAGAGTTTATCGTTACATTACAACCACCGGGCAACGCAGGCTAGGCAAGGCCAACTGGTGATCGATTGCATGGCCACTGTGTCTACTTACAAGTATTGCTTTTGAAGTATGTTAAATCCTTGAAATGGTGATATCAGCGATAATAATTATATCACGATGACCGTCACTATATATCTTGAAATATTACTCACAACCAATTAATTACACACATAAAAAAGCACATTTGCTACTGTCATCAACGCGATTTGAATACCGTTTTTTTTTTTTTTTTTTAAATAATACTTTATTGACATATTGTTTAAATATAGATACAAGCAGTTAATAAATAAATATAGAAATTCCTGAGTAGTTAATTCACATACTCTTAACTTTCAAATAATATAGTAAAGAAGGATGTTATGTAGGTTGAGTTGGGCAGTGTGGTACATCGGGGAAAAAATAGAAACAAAAAAACCCACTTATTCTTGCACTCAAAACACAGCAAGACACTGTGAAAAACATAAGAAAAAAACAAAAAACAAATAGCACTGAGATAAAAAATGTTTCATAGAGAACTTCACATTTTTTTTTTTTATAATAAAATGTCTTTGGGGAGTTTATGTTTATATCTATATGGTAGAGTAAGGTAACTGTATTGACCAAGGTTTGAAATTAGAGTATTTGAGCTATTGTTATAACAAGCACTATAAAAGTTTATGGTTAGGTTAAAAACAAAGTCGAAGATGGTTGGCAAATGGAATAACTCATGGATAACTGAAATGGGTGTGTACTTTGGAATGTTTCCTACCATTCTCAGGCATTTATTTTGGACAATTTGAAGTTTTTTAAAGTTTGACGTACACGTGGAACTCCATACGGGGGCGGCATATGTGAAGATCGGTCGGATAACCATGGTGTAGAGAAGCTGTTTGTTTGTTTTGCTTAACTTGCTGGTTTTATTCAGAAGCGGGTAGAGGCTTGACATGGAGGCGTAGGCTTGGTTTATTTTGCTGTTTATATGGTGAGTAAATGTTAACTTCGAGTCAAGAAAGACTCCGAGATATTTTATGAAGCTAGACCACTCGATGGGATTGCCATTAACTGTTACTTCCGGTTTGGGGTACGGTCTTCGTTTCGTGAAGAAAATTGCTGATGTCTTGGCTTCATTGACTTTAATTTTCCATTTGTGAAAATATCTCCGTAGGGCGTTCAGGGCTCTTTGAAGTCGCCTCTGGATCGTGCCAGGGCGATACGAGGAGGAGAATATGGCTGTGTCGTCTGCAAACATGCTGATGAAAACGTGCAAAAAATGCGGAATATCATTTACGTACAAGGAAAAAAGGGTAGGGCCAAGGAGAGAACCTTGTGGTACTCCAGCCGCAATGCTACGACGGGTCGAAGTTTTATCTTTGATTGATACGAAGAATTTTCTATTGGATAAGTATGATTTAATAATAAGGATGAGGTATTTTGGAAAATTGTATGATATCATTTTGAATAAAAGTCCATTATGCCACACTGTGTCGAATGCTTTTTCGATGTCTAGAGTTAGCATGCCAGTGTGTTGGTTTGAGTTGAAGCGGTGCGAAATATGTTCAGTGAGTCGTATTAGTTGTGCAGTAGTTGAATGATGCCTGCGGAAGCCGAATTGTTCTTGGATTAGTATGTTGTTTTCCATTATATGCTTGTTCAAGCGGATGAGAATGATTTTTTCTATTATTTTGCTGATATTTGACAGAAGACTAATAGGCCGATAGCTAGTAACATTACCTTGGTATTTTCCGGGTTTTGGAAAGGCTAGTACTTTGGCTGTTTTCCAGACCTGGGGAAAGTGTGATGTCATGAGGATATGGTTGATAAATATTGTCATGGCGATAATACATTTTTTGGATAGATTTTTTAGCACTAAATTAGGAATTTGGTCTTCACCCGGAGATTTCTTATTTTTGCGCTGTCTAATAATTTGCACTACTTCCCTCGGGGTAGTGAGTTTGCAGTCTGCTGGTTGAGGTAGGGGGCTTTGTAGATAGGTGTTTATAGTTTTATTTACTTTTGTTTCATGGTAACGACTACTCAAATGATCGTTTTGCATATGAATGCGCTCAAAGTTGTCCGCGAGGGTATTTGCTTTGTCGTTGTCCGTATAAGCGGGCCCATTTGGAGTGTCCAGAGGCGGTATGGCGGAGGACTTTCGTTTAAAATATTTAGACGTTCGCCATAAAGAACAAGTGTCTGTGGGGCGTAGTGTACGCAAAAATGAATTCCACTGCTCATTTCTCCACTTGTTGATTTCTAGCTTGATGTGAGTTGTTAATATGCGTAGACTGTGTAGAGTTGCATGGTCTCGTTGTTTCTGCCATTGGTGTCTAATTCTATTTCGAAGTTTGATTTTTGCTTTGATCATTAGTGGAAGTTCTCTGCGTACTAAATTCTGTTGGCTTAGAGGTACTGCTACGTCAGCTGCTCGATTAATTGATTGGCCTAGTAGTTCAGCGAAGTTGTCAATGTCCTGTGGCCCCTGAAGTACAGGGGCAATTGGGATGTGTTTATCTAGTTCTTCGCGAAAGGCCTTCCAGTTTGCTTGTCTATAATTCCTTATCATTTTAGGTGCTAGGTGAGATATGTTTTCGTTCAGAGAAAAGATAACGGGGTTGTGGTCTGATGGCAGAACGGCTAGTGACTTGAACTCTGATACATTGGATATGTTTTTCAGTAAGGCAATGTCAAGCACACTAGGTTTTGCGTTTGGCCTTGCTGGGTAATAAGTAGGTTCTGCTGGAGCAGCGATTTCATAATTATTATCTAATGCATGTTGGAGGAGAGTAATACCGCTCCTATTATTAGTGGGACAATTCCAGCTAATATGCTTGGCGTTTAGGTCGCCCATTACGAGTACCTTATTATTGGTGTGAAGTAAACAGCTAATATCTTGTAGGTCGAGTTGGCCTTGAGGCGGGTTATATGTTGATACTAGCGTCATCTTGTGATTGTTACTGTAGATTTCGACTGCCACTGCTTCGAGTTTACGTAATGTTGGAATCACTACACTATTATGTTCCAGTTTGTTGTTCACTGCAATAGCAACCCCTCCCCCCGCTCGGTCTCGATCTTTTCTGTAAACTGTAAAGCCTGTTATCTTGAGCGTATGGCGTGTGCTAAGCTTAGTTTCCGTGAGGCCTATTATATCGAGCTTGTTTTCAGCAGCTAGGAGTTCAAGTTCACTAATTTTTTCCTTAGAAATTATAGAATTGCAGTTCCAGTAAAGTAAGTTTAAAGGTCTAGCTGCCATCTTGTATAAAAAGTTCCATAAGCCCTTCTAGCAAGGCAGCCACTTTTGAAATTGTGTCGTTCGATTGATTTATCTTAGTTATTGTTGTTATTAGTACAGTTTTGATGTTTTTGAAGTTAATGCTGTTTAGAAGGTTTTTAGCTTCGCTAAGAATACTAGATATATCACCTGTAGGTTGCTCGTCTTGAGGTTGGGTGGCCGTTACGGGTGTCCTCGGCCACGTGTTCCGATGGGATGTCTCGCCTGATGACTTCGGTAGTGAAGGGTAGTCTCGTGCACTTAGGTTTGGGGGATTTGTGGTTTGGCTGGGTTGTCGGCGGCCGCGGTTGAGTTTGATATCTAGTTGTCTAGCATATACTTCACACTTCCGAAAGCTGGCCGGGTGTGCACCGTGACAGTTGGTACATTCTGGCGCGGTGTCTAAGCTCTTTTTACAGATTTTCGTGGGGTGTTGCCCTGCACATTTCACACATTTAGGAATCTTATTGCAATTTTTTGCAATATGTCCAAACGATTGACAATTATAGCATTGTGTTACGCCAGTAAAGTTTTTGAATTTTTCCCATTTGATTGAGCAATAACACACTTTTGTTTCTTTAAAGACGTCTTGTGGAGATGTTCCTTTTTCAAAGGTTACTATATACATCGGGTACCGGCGCCCTGTGCTATTTGAGTCAGTCGGTTTCTTGTACATTTGAGTAACCTTCAAGGGGCGTAGATTAAGTCGTTTGAGGTCATCTTGTATTTCATCGGTTGTAAGATTAGGAGGGATATTTTTTTAATACCAGTCTTAGCTCCCTGTCTTGTTCTGGGGTGTACGTATGGAATTCTAGCTTGTTTTTATTCAAGTTTGAGATAATTTGGTCATAGTCACTTCTATTTTTGGGTTTGATGATGACCCGGTCACCTTTGTATTTAAGATCGAAATCTTCTTTAAGCATGGATCTTAGAGTACTAAAGGATTTAGTGTGCTCGTCTACGAAATGGTAGAGTACTATGGGAGGTATTTTTGGTTTGGTACCGGTACTTATGTGTTGTTGCGATGAGTCTGCGACGCTGCCGTCGTCATCACCTTCGTCGGACTCTGAGAGTGCGTCGAATCTGTTGCTTGTTGGTACGTTGGCTTGGAGTTGATGATCAAGTTGATGATCAAGTTCCATTCCATCGTCGGTGGTGGTTTCTTTTTTCCTTTTCTTTCTCTTTGTTCGGTTTTCGACGTCTTCTGGAGATTTAACCTTGCTTGATGAAGCCATATTAAATTGTTGTGTACTCACTCCTTTGAGATACATTATTGTTTGAAAAACCAGTTCATCCAAAAACCTAGCATTTGTATGATATTTAAATCTTCTAGGTATAACACACGATCACTACGAACTATGTCGCGACACACGATAATAGCACTTACTGTAGGCTCTTATCTATAGCACGGAGGATACGTCCGTATAGCTCGCCTGCTCGAACTAGACTCGAATACCGTTAATGCACTTTGCATGCAGCTTCGATATGAACTCGCCGCCCAGCACCTTTTGACTACCACCTGCGCGCACACAGTAAAGTGAGTATAGCGACGGCCTCGCAGTCGGTCTGTTGTTCTTGTCGCAGGCGGACGTGTTTTGTCCACGCTCTTCGTTCTAGTCTCATTGGGCCTCCACAGTACATAGAGTTAACTTCTATTGCTGCTGTATGTTGTTTGTGTATGTCTTTGCTGCGTTCTCATTCATCATTCTGTAAGATTTTTGTTCACTTCAGGAGGTTGTCTGTCTGTCCAGACTGGAGGGTTTAGTTCTCTCTCTATTCGGCCCTGCTTGTCAGAGAAGCGATCGTCGTGTTCCGTCTGTTCCGTCCGTGCAGCCTGAGGAGTTGATGTTCAGAAAGTACTTGTTCAATGTGAGATAAGAGCCTTTACACGAGGGTGTCCGGGTTTATGGGCTGGGAATTTTTGTTTTATCACATTTTGTGGTCTGAACTATGTTTTTAAATATCTGAAATCAACAAAGCTGTATAATAGAATTTAAAAAATAGCACATCACTCTAAAAGAGAACACGGGCACTAATAACCTTAGTGTTGTGTGCCCTTAAACCCTAATAACTAACTAACTGTTAACAAATGAAGATTTTATGTTTTTAATTTGTCCACTAAATAAATGTCCAAAATTGCGTTACGTGTGTAACAATAGGCCGTGACGTGTGCCACGGTGTTTCACATCTAGTATTAATGAAAAAATTACATACTTTAAGTTTATTACTTGAACTGTTTATTGTACTTCAAACTCATAAGTGATATTAACATGCTATTTTACTTGTACTAGTTTTGTTTTTTTTATCATTTTTATATCTTTGTATTGTTCACTAGTAAAGTTATTCTTTACTTGTGTGGTTATTTTTTACTTGTATAATTAATAATTTTAAATTTAAATTTGTATTGTGCTTGGTTCAGCAGAACAAAAGGCCCTTTGGCCTTAAGCTTTGCCAAGGTATAAAATAAACACTGTTTATTATTATTATTATTATTATTATTATTATTATTATTATTATTATTATTATTATTATTATTTATTTATTTTATTGTTTATCCTTGTTGTTGTTACATTTTTTAACAACATGAAAAGGCGTCGACGCTAGAAAATATTTTGCTAAAACACTTGATATCTTTTTAGAAATCTTGTGCCGCGAAGAGCCTTGCTACCTTGGTAGAGGATTAATTCTCAAACCTCCATTTGCAAGAACAACAGCTTACCAAAATGGCTTCTACTACAGGACTTGTAATGAATGGAATGCTCTTCCTTTAGACTCTTTTAAATCTGCCCTAAGCACTAGACTCTTTTAAATCTGCCCTAAGCACACATGTTTTTGCTTTACAAAGTTAATTCTACAGTTTCTTTTTACTGATTCATTTTTATAATAATTCATTGAAGTGTTTATTTATTTACTTATTTTCTATATTGTATAGGTTTACTAATGATTGTAATAATGTTGTTATCTTTTATTAAATTTATTGTTATAAGATAATAAAACTTGGCTGTCGGGATACGCCGTGTCGATTGTCATTATTCAAATGCTGACGTTTCGAACTGATTGCACAGCTCATCTTCAGAGATGTGAAGAGGAAATCACTGGGCAGAACCTACTCGATCCAGCTCGACCCAGGATGACAAAGTACAATTGCGTGCAACCTCCTTTATATAAAACCATGACGCATGCGCGTTAATCAACATTGATATTTCTAGTTTGTTCTGCACGTGCTAACTTTAAACGTTCTAATGTTGGCCTCCAAGTTCTACTCAGTTTTAGCCCATCGTCCCTGTTAAAATTGTCAGATTTCATTTCTATTTCAATAGCTTCACGTACAAGACGAGGGCGGTATTGTTTAACTGTGGCTAGTACACGTGTGTTGTCAAAGTTGATGTTATGACAAAAGTCAACACAATGTTCTGCTAAAGCTGATTTTTCAACATGACCTAATTTTGTGTGACTTATATGTTCTTTAAGTCTTGTTGACACCTTTCTACCAGTCTGCCCTATGTACACGTTATTACAAGCCCCACACGGTATCTCGTACACTCCAGGTACATCCAAGGGGGGGAGCTTATCCTTCGCAGAGTTAAACATGCTACAAAGCTTCCTATCCGTAGTGTAAATTGTTTTTATGTTGTATTTCTTCAACAACTTGCCAATTCGGTCCGTAGTATTTTCAACATATGGCAAATATGCAAGCGGGACGCGTTCTTCTTGTAACTCGCCAGTAGCTGTAGGTAAGGCTGGTACACACGGTGGTTTTCTCAATGCTTGAGAAATATCTCTGTTATTGTATCCATTTTGCTGCAGCATTTTTCGAAGTATCTGAACCTCCTCATCAACATGCTCTTTATCAGAAATTCTGTTCGCTCTGCACGCCAGAGTGTTTAGGACAGCGCGTTTTTGAGCGGGATGATGGTGAGAAGCCGCATTCAAATACCGACCTGTATGCGTGGCTTTTCTGAAAACGGAGTGTCCTAATCTGCCATCACCTTTTCTAGTCACCATAACAGCTTTCCATCGATTTCAACTTCCATGGTAAACTTAATACTATCACTCAGGCTATTAAGATATATTAAGAACTCGTCGAGCTCCTCCCTACTATGAGGCCACACGGCGAATGTGTCATCCATAAATCGATAAAAATGAGATGGCACTAGCTTCGCTCCTTTTAGGGCATTAACCTCAAAACGTTCCATGTAAAGATTAGCCACAGCGGGTGAAACTGGTGAACCCATAGGCGTTCCTTCAATTTGTTTATAATATTGTCCGTCAAACATGAAATACGAAGAGTTTAACACAGTCTCTACCAATGCTGCAATATTACCCGGACACTTTTCTTTAATCACGTCGACGGCTTCTGCAATCGGTATATTAGTAAACAAAGACGTCACATCAAAACTCACCATGATATCACCATCATTTAACTTCACGTTTTTAATTATTTGAACAAAGTGGTGAGAGTCCTTTATATACGAGGCAGCTTCTGTCACCCAAGGTTGTAACTGTCTAGATAAAAACTTTGACACCTTATATGATGGAGCACCAATAGTACTTACAATAGGCCGAAGCGGAAAACCAACTTTGTGGACTTTCGGCAAGCCATATAATCTAGGTGTACACGAATTAGATGGTAAAATTCTTGTTTTTGTTTCATCTTCTAGAGTTGATCGTTTAACATGTCCAATAATATCCCTTTCGATCTTGGCTGTAGGGTCACGTTTAAGTTTCTCATAAGTATTGGCCTTCAAAAGTTCATAAGTAGTTCATAAGTGTAAGTACTATTGGTGCTCCATCATATAAGGTGTCAAAGTTTTTATCTAGACAGTTACAACCTTGGGTGACAGAAGCTGCCTCGTATATAAAGGACTCTCACCACTTTGTTCAAATAATTAAAAACGTGAAGTTAAATGATGGTGATATCATGGTGAGTTTTGATGTGACGTCTTTGTTTACTAATATACCGATTGCAGAAGCCGTCGACGTGATTAAAGAAAAGTGTCCGGGTAATATTGCAGCATTGGTAGAGACTGTGTTAAACTCTTCGTATTTCATGTTTGACGGACAATATTATAAACAAATTGAAGGAACGCCTATGGGTTCACCAGTTTCACCCGCTGTGGCTAATCTTTACATGGAACGTTTTGAGGTTAATGCCCTAAAAGGAGCGAAGCTAGTGCCATCTCATTTTTATCGATTTATGGATGACACATTCGCCGTGTGGCCTCATAGTAGGGAGGAGCTCGACGAGTTCTTAATATATCTTAATAGCCTGAGTGATAGTATTAAGTTTACCATGGAAGTTGAAATCGATGGAAAGCTGTTATGGTGACTAGAAAAGGTGATGGCAGATTAGGACACTCCGTTTTCAGAAAAGCCACGCATACAGGTCGGTATTTGAATGCGGCTTCTCACCATCATCCCGCTCAAAAACGCGCTGTCCTAAACACTCTGGCGTGCAGAGCGAACAGAATTTCTGATAAAGAGCATGTTGATGAGGAGGTTCAGATACTTCGAAAAATGCTGCAGCAAAATGGATACAATAACAGAGATATTTCTCAAGCATTGAGAAAACCACCGTGTGTACCAGCCTTACCTACAGCTACTGGCGAGTTACAAGAAGAACGCGTCCCGCTTGCATATTTGCCATATGTTGAAAATACTACGGACCGAATTGGCAAGTTGTTGAAGAAATACAACATAAAAACAATTTACACTACGGATAGGAAGCTTTGTAGCATGTTTAACTCTGCGAAGGATAAGCTCCCCCCTTGGATGTACCTGGAGTGTACGAGATACCGTGTGGGGCTTGTAATAACGTGTACATAGGGCAGACTGGTAGAAAGGTGTCAACAAGACTTAAAGAACATATAAGTCACACAAAATTAGGTCATGTTGAAAAATCAGCTTTAGCAGAACATTGTGTTGACTTTTGTCATAACATCAACTTTGACAACACACGTGTACTAGCCACAGTTAAACAATACCGCCCTCGTCTTGTACGTGAAGCTATTGAAATAGAAATGAAATCTGACAATTTTAACAGGGACGATGGGCTAAAACTGAGTAGAACTTGGAGGCCAACATTAGAACGTTTAAAGTTAGCACGTGCAGAACAAACTAGAAATATCAATGTTGATTAACGCGCATGCGTCATGGTTTTATATAAAGGAGGTTGCACGCAATTGTACTTTGTCATTCACTGGGTCGAGCTGGATCGAGTAGGTTCTGCCCAGTGATTTCCTCTTCACATCTCTGAAGATGAGCTGTGCAATCAGTTCGAAACGTCAGCATTTGAATAATGACAATCGACACGGCGTATCCCGACAGCCAAGTTTTATTATTGACTCGGGCCGTGAAAGCCTACGACAAGTTTTTTTTTATTGTTATAAGGTTGGCAGTCACCAAGTGTGTTTGGAGCTCTGCTCTTTTCTGCCATCCTCGTGATACATTTAAACAATGAATGTGTTACGGAACAAATAATAAATAAATAAAAATAAATAATAAAGCACGTGAAACTAACACGGCACTTGTAGTTGGTTCTCCCATAAGTACGCCTTACACATGGAAGGGAATTGACTTACTGGGCAGTCTTTGAGGGCGGGCAGCAGGTCGTTCCATGGGTTAGCAACCCGGAAAGAAAAAGCACGGCGGCCGAGCACTCTTTAGGCCGGAGGGGGTTGGAGGTGGGTGTGCCTACTATCGTCACCTCTCAACACTCTGCCCTAGATGATGCGCGCACACACGTCAAAATCTGTGGCGCCACTGAGGCATCTTTTAAAAAACACCAGGTCGGTGTATTGCTGGTGCATGGTCAATGGCATAACCTGCTTCTGGTCACAGGGTGGGGGGAGGTTACGGCCATGTATGAAATGCAATGCCCTTCTCTGCACCCTCTCAAGCTTGGTAGTGTTCTCAACGGTGGTTGGGTGCCAGGCGGGGAGGCCAAAAGTCACTATCGACAGGTAGGCCATCCTCTTGACGCGCGGCGTGCACCCGTGCAGATTACGGGATGCGAAACCCAGCACCTGCGCCGCCTTGGCCCGTACGATATCGGTGTGAACGTTTCATCAGAGGTCGCTTGTGATGTGAATGCCGAGGAGGCACTGCTTGTCGACGTACTCGAGTGGGACACCATCTATGGTGTACGGGAAGTAAAGTGGGGTGCAAAAATCTGTTGTCTGAACATTAACCGCAGCACTTTCCCCTGACATTTGCCGATAAGCAAGATCATGTCCTTGACGAAACCGGTCGATCCAACCATTAGAAGCAACGTTCTTCACCCCGAGCCGGTCCGAGATCTGTATGGCCATTTCTCTAATTAATGGGCCACTTAAAATCTGATTGTTGGCCCTTGCCTGCCGGAACCACTGGATCAAGATTGTTCTCATTTCTACCGCCTAGGCCTAGGCCTAGCCTTTGTGTATTTAATATCCATTTCCAAATTAAATGGCGTAGCTAGGCTAGGCCTAGGCCTAGTCCCAACATAGCCTAGGCCTAGCCCTAGCCTGTGCCCTAGCATGTGTCCTTCACAACATTGTCGAAGATAATAAAGAAATATTTTTAGAACAATGGTAAGAAAACGTTCGTCAAGCAGAAATCGATTACCCCCAACCGGCACATCAGTTGGTGCGAGAAAATGGTGCCATGCATGGAATGGCAGCTTTTCGAGATCACCTCAAGGATTACCTTGCAGCTAACTTACCTCTCCGCCAGGGCACGTTCTAAAGACATCGCATACCGTACACAATGTAAAAGCCAAAGAATATTCTTTAAGTTAAATCATGTATGCATTATTAATGATCTTTATTTTGTTTGCAAATATATTACAATACGTAGACTAGTCTATAACTTAACACATGTACCACATCTTGGGAAATTGTAATATGCTTCTTCACTTATTACCCTTTTTAATGCCTTTTCTTATCATTTGTCTCGAGTAGTCTTGACGCTTGCTGGGTAATAACATTTTGTTTTACAACCAAGATTATGATTTATGAAAATATACAGGATTGCTTACGTATTATAACATTGTAATTGAAAAAGTAAGAAACAAATTGACATATATTAACCGTATTGCGAGTGGGTACTATAGTTACTAAAAAGTTTACATCTAGGAAGAATAACCTATGCATAATAATTATTGCTGTCGCGATGTCTGAATGTTGTGCTAACAGTTCTCACGACAAGCGTTCATCAATTATAATAATAGTTTGGAGGGGCTGGAGCCTGAATACCGGCGATTTAACAAGATAAGGAAAGGCCAGCCTCTTTAGTATCTATTCCCAAGTGGTTCATTTCAGCCATCTCCACTGGGGATAGCTTTTAACAGATTGAAAAAGATTTGAATTGTTATTGTAATTATTTACGCAGCTTAAGAGTTTTCTGCAGTAGGGAGGCAGCCGAACTACACGAGGGGGCTGAGGAAGAGACGAGGTATAGGGGGTTGGGCCATAGAAAGAGGAAGACGGGACTATTTGAAAAGAGAAAGAACTAGTAAACCGGTTAGGTAGGTTGCAAGCAACCCCCCCCCCTGCCCTCACCCTTCCACCAGACCAGGACAGAAACGCGGACCCGAGCAGTTTTGATTCAAGGCCGTCTCTATGTTTCACTTCCTCGTCTGATTGTCAAAAACCAAATCCTAATGAAGATGAGCGGCTGTGCTGTTATTGGAATAATTGAAAGGCAGTTTCAACGTGATAACATCATACTAGTATAATTATGGCACCCAAGTAACTAGCTTACTACAGCATATTTATGGCGACGATAATTAATATATATTCTTGTTTATTTGTTATTGTTTTATATGATGTTGAATCCCATTTTATAAATAGAATCGCATTATAGTTTTTACGTTTCGGCCTGGTAACTTAGCTTTAGAGCGGGGATGAAAATATATCAAAGTTTGTATGTGAAGTCCTACAGAAATTGAACTATGGATTTTCAAAATGAAGTAGATGGTATTTTGTAGGCGAAGTACTATTGTGTGAATATGAAGAATTTAGGAATATCCCCTATTCCCATTTGATCACCCCACTCACCCCCCCCCCCCGAATAACTGTAAGATAACTGTTTCTTATGTTTGAGGGGGGGGGGGGAGACTAATTTAAAACTAATGACATGGTTTCTTGAAACAGGTAATATGAAGAGTGAAGACCTACTAAATTACGTTAGTCCCAGACCCAGACTGAAAGTTAGGTCAATACTAAATATGGGTGGGTATTATGAACCGAATTGCATAATGCTTGAGTGGACTGGACAACCATGTTTACGTTCTACCAACGAAACATTGTTGTGTTCATATACCGGCGACGGAGGGGGAGACCATTCAATTTGTTTTCAAACATTTACTCATTATTATTATTATTATTGAAATGCAAAACGGGAAAGTGTCTTGTCTTGTCCACTCTGACGTGTATACCTACTGTTTAATAATTGCACGCGTTATTTTTAAACATTTCAAATTTATCTTTTGTATTTACGTATATCCATGTTTGTCAAAAAACTAATAGGCCTACACTGTGGATAAACATATAATTGTATGTTCTATTGACAGATCGAACGCAAACAATTAATTATTCGGTCCTAGTGATGCAAATGGTTGGAAAAAAACAGGAAATTTTCAAAAAAGCCGCTGGTTTTTTCGTTTTTTTCATCACACTAAGGAAAAATTGGAAATTGAGGAAAAATTGATTTTTTTGTTTGGTTTCATCTCCTTTGGTTTCATCTCCTTTGTTATAATGATTTACTTTTAACCATTTTTTAGTAGAAGCTGACTATAATCAGTTGTTCTGCCCATATTTTTGGACTTGAATTCAAAGTTGAAACAATATCTAGATCTCATAGTTGGTAATTTGGATTGGGAAAAAAGATGGGAGTGGGACACACAACTCACATTACAGTAACGTATACACTTAATTCATGATCTGAAACCTTTTAATGTCTTAGGCTAGGCAGAGGCCTGTGATGTACAAAAGTTATTTCACATTGTGACATTAGATTACACAGTTAACATTATAAAATAATATTAGGCTATCCGATATAATAACCCGAGAATCCGACTAGTAAGAAGGAACGTTGACGTAGTAGGCCTATAAATTTATAATAATAAAGAAAACGGTATATAAGACTTTATTTTTGACTTGTGCCAGTTAGTCTACTGTTTACTTACCTATTACGGTTACGGTACATAATAATAAAATATATAGATAAAAATAATGTTAGACTTGTAACTACTAGACTAGACTCGACTTGTAATGTAGGAATGCTAAACTTTAACGAACATAATAAAATTATAAAAAACTGTTTATTTTAAAGTTTATTATAAACCTTTATTGATGGATTTCCCTCCTAATGTTATTGTGTGGCTGTCATCAATCTGTCAGCCAGCCAGCTGTGGTCTTCTTTTTCTTCTTTCACTTATGCTTTTGCAATGAAACAGTACAATATAGCCAGCTACATCCTATAAATTTCAGAAACAATACCAGCAACTTAAAAACCAAGTTAAAAAATAATCTATACAAAACACAATCATGTTCTGGAATATTTTAAGCAAAATTTTCAATTTTTCCCAAAGTTTCCGTTTTTTTCGGAAAAAAACAGGAAAAATTGAGGTTTTTTCCTCGCAAAAAATAAAATGGAAAATTTGCATCACTATTCGTCCTCACAATGGCTCCAATAAACTACTACTAGGGAAACGCCAAAGTCGTTGTTAGACGAGTGAGTGAGCTATGTGTTGAATACCCGGTAACATTCCTTTTCTTCCCCCTACCTTAGGCTATCTAGCCTATGTTAGTCTACAGTTGCGCATTATGGCCTAAACTATGACCTAAACTTAAAAACCCTATTATTTCTACCAATATAATTAATTAATGGTAATTAATTATCAAACCCAAATGCAAAATGTTCCCGGGTACTCAACACATGACTCGCTCACTCGTCTAACAACGACTTTGGCGTTTTCCTAGTCTAGTTGGCTAAAGCGCCATTATAGCCGAAATGTGGGAGACATGGGTTCAATCCCCTGGCCCAGGGGCGTAGGAACGGGGGGGGTTAAGGGAAACTCCCCTCCCCCAATTGTTGGCTTGACCCCCCCACTGGGGGGGGAGGGGGGGTCAGGCCAGGTATGGGTGTCATTAGCTAACTTATAGCTTGTTGGGTGATTTTTATGAATTTTACTACAGTCGGGCTTGCAAACTAAAAGGAAGGTTTTTGTTAACATTTTTTAGAAAGCTTCAGTAAGAGATGTGATTTGCGAGACTAGACTAGCCATCTGATATTATACGTATATTCATTATATATTGTGTGCAGTGTTTTCACTCCCAAGCAGACTGTCGACCGATTTCAGTCAGGTAATCAATCTTCAATGTAATATTAGCTTCAAAATGTAACCCTTATTCATAATTGAAATTCGCCTGAAAACGTGTTTTAGGCCGCCTATCAAGGGCACATTTAAAAAAAATCTCGCATACGGCGAAAAAGCCTCCGGCGGCTGGGGCTTAGCTCCAGACCCCGGTTTGTCCGCCCAACTTCATACTCAACTTTAGTGTGACCCTCCCACTAAACAAACAGTTTCTACGCCACTGCCCTGGCCGACAGAGATTTTGTAATTTCTGGATTGTATTACAAAAATTATTAAACGTGTTTTGAAATGCATATAACGCAGTGTAGTCCATCATCTGTGGCAATAGGGCCTACTATGATAAACATAGCCAGTACGAAATACGTGAAAATATTGCAAGGTTTACTCAATCTACGAGCGGAATTTGGGGGTACCTTGACGTGCAACATTTGATAAACCTTTTGCATGGCACTTCACGGCCAGGCGAATAACAAACAAAAAATATTTTTTATAAATCAATACCATTGTCGTTAAAATAATTTCTAAACATTGGAAGCCTATTTTTCAATTTATTATTTCTGGTAGGTTTAAATCGCAATGGATCTAGCTGATTTTGTTAGCAGTTCTCAGTAAACTTGTACCGGATGTCTGTTTAAAATTTCAGCGCAATCTGTTCAGCGATTCCGCTGATTTACAGACAGACACACAGAATCACGGAAGAGCCATATTTCTTGAATGGAAAATCCTCAGTCGCTACGCTCCCTCGTCTAATTATTTACAACACGACAAAACAGCGATAGTTCTTTACCTCTTATATATTTTCAATGTTATTTCGTCTCTACTCGAGTAAGTAACACTAGTTTGCAGGGTTTCCTATTGCCGTTCGATGCTATTTTTAACAATCGATAATCAAAATTGTCATTTGATTATTAATCGATGTTCGAAGACATGATTTATTATCAATAATAATCGATCAATTGAAAATAATCTAAGTTTCAAAATCAATAAATACGTAAAATCGGCGGTATTTTTATTCCACTTGCTCACAAAGGGTGCGGTGCCTGTGTTTTCCGTGTTGGCGCGAGAGAAGAGGGATGTCATAACTACTGGGTTTAGCCCAATCTTTTTGAAACACGCAGATCTGACAATCGATTAATTTGTTAATCGATCACAAACTTACGATTGATAATCGATCGAAAATCTAATAATCGATTAATCGATGATCGGCGGCAACCCTACAGTAATTTGTGAAGGTAGAACATTCACAACAATCACAACACAATTCACAACAACATAATCCAAATATCAACCAAGCATAGGAGGTATGCATTACGTTGCAACATAATAATATACGTTAAAGCGCACAAAAATAACCGTTTTATCATCAGCCTAAAAAAAACAGCTAGCCTAACAAAGTAAGCAAACTAACCAAAAACATGCAGTGTAAGTGTACAAATATTTCGGATACATCCGTAATTAGTTTTATTATGTACACTTATTGACACACACTTTAGAACACTTTCTATAATACCAAACAAAGTCATTATTTACATTTAATACACGATCGTAAAATATTGTTATTTACATCCATTGTTGTTTTGACTGCTACGATTTTTTTTCATTTTTCCTGTTGAGCTGTTGCCCTCTTTCGTGCACGTTTTTCGATGGCTTCGACAATATACGGCGGATCCCTGATAGGTAACGATCGTGTTCGCCTCGGATCTACGAGCTCGGGTAGTATACAGTCCAAATAAAATCTTCGCAATTTTTCTGACATGTTTTCGACCTAGAAGTTGTCTCGTTTCATGTTTTCATTTTTTTTTTTTTTTTTTAGTTGTTTATTGTTCAAAATAATTTATACCTACTTTAATTTATATTTTATTCAATGTAAGAGGATAAATATATTTTATGTCGTCGTCGTCGTCGTAGTAGTAGTTGTTGTTGGTGTTCTTACTGTTTGAGTATTGAAATATCAAAAAGCTATAATTGCGCTTTTATATTATAATACTAGGAAGCTTCGCAAACGCTTTTTCAGGCGCGTTGTTGGATGAGCGTAATTGGTGCATTGAGCTGTCATGTGTTATGCAGATTTTCTGTTGTTCTGTGAAAAAATCATTACAATCGGGTAAAGCATGTAGGTGTTATATGTCGAATAAGTTTTTTTTAAGAGAAAAAAAAAAACGTAAAATTGCGATTTTCATGAGAAATAAATTTTCGATTGTGCTCAAATTTCAGTTTTCACATGAATATATAAATTCATAAAATTAAGGTTCTGTGAAAAAATAATTACAATCGAATAAAGGATGTAAGTGTTATTAGTCGAAGAAATGTTTTAAAATTTTTTTAAATCGAAAAAAATCGAAAAATTGCGAATTTCATGAGAATTATTTTTTAGATTGAGCTCAAAAACGTGATAATGTGACAGGGGGGAATATCCATTGCCACCACTAACTCTTCTAATTGGGAATGACCGATGCCTATCGTGATTGCGCCGGCTACTGCAGCCGTGTTCACGTCGATAATTGGTTCGATCCGGTTTATCGGTGCTTACAAACTTTTCTACATTACACTTTTTTTAATCCGCAACGCCTCTCGTTTACTACATCCATGTCTGATAATGTACAGCCAAACACAGGCGAGTGTGAATCTAATTCTTTGAGCTTGTTCCCGCAATATTTTGCGTCAATTATGCGCCGACCACACAACTCAAGAATCGGTTGGGCCTTTGTCTCCCCCGGTGTCAAAGGCTGCACGCACTCATTTACACCTGACGATTGCCTAGTGGGAAGTATTGCGTCTTGCACACAGCTTGTTGAAGGTCAAGCTCACTCGAAAGTAATGTGTCTTGCACACAGCTTGTTGAAGGGTCATGTTTGAGGTCATGCTCACTTGGGGAAGTTGATGTACTATCTTCGAAGTGGGGCAATGTAGTTGTATTATCGTCAGATTCATCTGTTTTCTCCGAGTTATGCAACCGAATTTGTAAATATCAAGATAACTGATTTGCTTTAGGCGCAAAGCGTAACTAATTATTAAATAAATAGCATTGACCGTAGTTCAATTTTAATAAATTAGGGGTATGTTTTAAATAAATAATTGAATATATCTAATGTATAAGAGATTTTGAAACTATCTGAAATAATGTAAATCAAATGAATAAATCAAACCTTTTGTTAGCTCTCCATGCCGCAAAATAAGTCCCTTTTCTCTTCTTTCGTCTAGCAGAAGGATAAAGACATTTTGTAAAGCGATAACGAGTGTCTTGCTTTTCGGTCTCTTCCATGGTTCGTGGTTCAAGGTCGAGACACTACATAGTACATGGGTGACATTAGTCACATTACCCTCAAGCATTTATACGGAAACGCATAGCGGTAGAGGGGGAGGCGGGAGGAGGGGAGGCTGTTGACTGGCAGGTGGGACACAGACAGCGCGACAGGTACGAAGTTCCGCCTTCTACCGCAAATTGCAAGGGAACAGGAGAGCATAGGCACAATATTTCGAATCGTATATTCGTTCTTACCGATCGGCCTCTCAAACGATTTTAAAACTAAAGATATATTTGGAAAGCCCTTAAAAAACTACGAGTGGGGATAAAATCAAAATTTGTTTTACTTCAACGGCAAAACGTTGATTTTTAGCATTTTTTTCTGGGGACATTGGGTAAGTTAATTTGAAACTGAATGGTCCCCACAATACCATGGTCCCAAGGTGTATTCACAAAAAATCTGAACCTTGTATCTTATCTAGAAAAGGAGATATCGCAATAATACGAACGCTACAAATAACATAGGCGTATTTCAGTTCCGCAGACTCTTAACCTCTGGAAGATCGCGAGTTGAAATATATGAGGGGGGGGGTGGGAGGGGGCATACTCAACACATGTATCGATCGATCGATGTTGGTCCTATTCTCGTTAGTTCAAATTAAACAAATGGCAATTGCGAGTAGGGTTATTAGGGCGTTGGTCATTCTTCGAGTCATGTTCTGTAGTATTACTGGCCTGCGACCCACAACTTGATGGATAAATTAATTCTTCATCATCCTGCTCTTCAATTGGTTCATCGGGTATTGTACTGTTGGACGGAAACTGATTAGGCCTAGTAGTTTGGGTAGGTCGAATCGGAGTACCTTGAGGAATTTGAGATGGAAACTGAAGTTGTGGGAAAGTAGCCGGAAATTGATTTTGTTGTTGGATGTGGGTCGGGTAATGACCATAAAAAGACATCGGACCAGTGGGCGGGGCATATCCCATTGGACCATTAGGTCCAACGTTTTGTAAACATAAAACAAACTGTTTCATGGTGTCTGCGATGATCTTTGCATTACTTTTCATAAGCTTTTCTTGCTGATCAGCCTCCCACAATCTTTGTTGCGCAAATTCTGTCTTCCGGAAGATATCGCGTTGAGCGGAATGATTTTGTAACATAGTTTCGGTTGCTGACACGAATGAGTTTAACTCGGCATTTCCTCTGCTTCTCTTGGGTGTGGATGTCGCACTAGAGATGCATGTAGATTCTGTCAAATCTGCCTCTACACAAGAATTTTCAACATATATCAATTCACTATTTGCTGAAACAACATACTCTTGATCTGGGCAACCTTTCTCTAAATCGTTTACAACTTCGCCCGAGTCAGTGCTATTATTAAGCTTGTTTGTGTTCGTCCGCGAGTGTAAAATTTCGTTTAACTCATCAAAATATGGGCATGTGATTTTTGGGCGTCCGCTAATACTGTTGTTATCTTTCACTTTACGGTATGACACCTGTAAATGTTTCCATTTAATTCGCAATTGTTCGAGGGATCGCGGGAATCCGGCGTCCTTCATCATGGGCACTAATGATATGTAGATATCAGCATTGCGATTTCTGCAATAACAAAAAATAAACTGTTATTAAGACCAACAATTCAGATAAACGACGTGTGGCACGTTCTAAAGCTCGTGCATTGCATGTAACAAAGACTAATGTGCTATAATCGTAGGTATACAGCCGACGCTAGATTACAAAAATTGACCTACAAGTTAGCCTATGTGAGTAGGCTGGTAGGTGAACTATAAAATAGGCCCTCGCCTTACGAATAGGCATATCTACAGGATACATTTGTAAATTAGCTGGCCCTAAACATTGATGAAGGCCTAGGCCCCAACTTGCACTTAAGTCTGTCTGTCTGTCTGGGTAGGGCTAGGCTAGCATAAGGTAGGTCTAGACTTAGTTACAACTAGGTTTACCCTAGGCCTAGGCCCCTAGCCCTAGCTCTGGTGAGACCAAGGGTGAGACATGCTATACTTACTTCCGTCCAACAAAGTCACGATGTTCTTTTCCTTTATCAAATTGATAAAGAATTCTATTTCGGTGGAGCTCCACGCCGCGCGATTTTCTGTTTCCTTCAACTTACAACACGACATGATAACTTTGTACTTTTTGCCAATCTTGATGTTGGGGGGATTCGAGAATGTAAATATTGAATTAAGAATAATGGCGCACAACAGTTGATTTGACTTTAACAGGCCTTGAAATGTGAAACTTTTTAAGGTGGTGGGATCGGTCATGTGATCAAGTCCGGTCCGCTTGGGTTTATCACTTATATTTTGGATCGTATTGAGCAAGCTCGCCCGGTTTGTGTTGCGAGCTGAAAAGGGAGCGCGAGCCGAGACGGGCGCGTATCATCAGAGTGTTTATCAAGCTAAATAAGCTCGCACAGAACGAGCTCGTACCGAGTAGTCCGAGCCCAGCATGCCTGATAAACGTGGTCATAGATGCAGACACAACAATGAACAACTTGCGGTTGCCATCTTTATTGATTTGGAAAAGACCTATGACACCACGTGGAGATATGCCATTCAAACATGTCAGCCAACATGCTTGTGTACTGAGCTGAAACAAACTTGTTGTTGTTAAATATTTGCAGCCATTTACCGGGGCAAGCATGTTGCCCTGCCACACATTGTAATCCTCCCAGGACCGTTTTACTCTTTTAGCATTAGTCTTTTCAAAACAGTTTTCACATTAACTGTCGTGAGTAGTGGGGACGTCGCTTTGTTTTGTTAGAACCAGAATGTACAGACCATAAGAATCACTAGACCTCGTAGTTTTCTCAACCACGCTGTCACTTGCCTACACCCATTCATGGTCTATACTAGTACAAGGACAGTGAAGTGGCATGACTCGAGGCCCCCGCCCCCGCGATGAACGATAGCCGCACTTAACTCGTACGTATCTCCATCACTCAGTGTTATTGTTGTTTGAGGGACATCTTCAAAGACAGGTCTCTTCTTTAGTAGGCTCTTGTCAAAAGTCATCAATTGAACGACTATCAGAGCGGATGCATTGCTTATCTCTTGCCTCTCGTCGTATGTCCCGCGCTCTCCGCAATAGCTACACGTGCAGTCTTTTATCAGTGATGGCTCTAAATTCTTCATGTATGTTGCATTTATTGTTGTACGTTCATCAGTTGGAAGAATGAACAACTCGATGTCTGGAAGAGGTTTACACACAGTCTCGTGCTAACAGTTGGTGCATCGGTGGGTTACACGTCTTGTGAAACCTATTGTCTCTTTCAATGCAGACGATGCGCCCAAGAGTTCAGTTATAAACTCACCAACGCATTGTTGTTGCTCAAGTGCAAAGACGGCGCCAAGTAGCTCGCGTACAGCCCTCGAGTCGAGTAGCTGTTTGATATTGTCCCCGAAGTCCTCGGCTAACGCGTGTAGGGCGTTCTTATCGGCTGCAGCTCGAAGCTGGACCTCAGGATGTCGGAGCCCAACAATGCCTGATAGGCTGAATGGCATAGAACGATACGCCGTCGGTATTGTTGAACCCATTTATTTTCGCTTGAGAACTTGCAACATGATTTGGGGTAGGCGTGTCTTCTTCTGCACTGGCTTGCTAAGGGCCGGTTGCACCAACACGCGCTGAACTCGAGTTCAGTTGATCTAGAGGTTCAAGTGAACTCGAGATCACGAGCTAGTTTCAAGCCGTCGCGTTCCACCACGACGAGATCAACTGAACTCGAGTTCAAGCAACAAGTTCGTTTGAGTTCGGCGCTGCTCGGATTGCGACTTGTAACGAGCAACGTGATTGGTTGAAAAATTCGCGGGCTATTTCAAAGACACTTGCTACGATAATGAAAAGAAAATAGCCAGGAAAGCAGTGGGAGATGAAAAGGTGGAATTTATTAGAACAGGTAGGTCGAAGTTTGCTTTTATTAGTTAAAGGGTACCCTCCTTTTATCAATGTTTAAAGTCACCAATCCAATAATATTATGGTAGGCCTACTACTTGGTTTGTTTTACTTCCTTCCTGTAATGTTTACGCCTTTAGGCCAGCAAGGCCTACGATTTCCGGTTTTCAATTTAGACTAGACTAGGTATACTTTTGTTATTTTGACGTTTATTATTTACAATGGGGAAAGCCTATTTATGTTAGGCCTGCAATAGTTTGTCCGATCATAAAACCTATTGGTGTAGGCCTTGGCCGAGGCCCTCCTTGGCACTTGTTCGGTTGGGGGAGTCCAAAATCATTTTACAATGTTTTGTGGGAAATCGTAGGTTAGGGGGAGGGGGGGGGGGGAGGTGCAAAGCGCGTATGTTTTACAATATGTATGGCCTACTTGGTATTATATTTAATTTAACACAAACGAAAAACGAAAACTTGTAAGGCCCTATGCTTCCACAAAAATGTATTCTAGTATTAATTTTAATTACCATTTTTCAATAGGCAACCTGGCCCAAATAGCGACTGTAGGCCCCATTGAGGAATATATATTAGCGTTGATACCAAGTAGGCTACAGCCAATCCGCTTGACAACGCATAATATGACAATGACTCTGAATATATAAATTAAATAGGTAAGACGGCATGCAATGCTATAATTCTTGATATGGGATAAGATCCACACAACACTATAAAAATATTATAACCAACCATCATATTATATTCTAAGTCTGGTCTAAAAGTGAGCTTTATTTGATTGATTATGTGAGCTTATCATGTCACATCCTAGTCCTAGAAATTAGAGGCGGCCACCCCAACAAGCAAAATGGTAAACTGTTTACAATTGCCTAATATTTGACTAGGGCCTCTCTTGTACAGACTTTACTATCAAGCACTGATAAGAGTGATAAGTGACAACCGCTGACGCTTGGAAATTGAGATGTTTTCTGCACAACCAATCAACCAGCACAATTATATTATTTCTAACACAATGGCATATGTCTAATTATTGTTATTGACAAATAATAATTTAAAAAACATGATTACGTTTATGATTATTTATTATTTATTTTATTTATTTTTGACGATTATGTTTAATATCTAAGAAGATGGACATTTTTGGTTCCTATATAAAACCCTTGATAAGTTAAGAAAGGCTATAATATAAATTTGAATATTTTGGCTCTAAGTTTGGCACATAAAGATATTAGTATGACCCACTTACCTTTTAAGTTGTATTCAGCAGAAGCAATCAGGGTCTGTATTATTTCAGCAGTTATTCATTATTCTATATAGGCTATACACAATACATTGTTTTCTATTATTGTATAATGTGTTTTTAATTAATTAATTACAAATTAGTATTGAGTAGGTTGCTAGACACTAAAATGTGAATGGGGCTTTGCCCTCTTTTAGCAACCTATAACACATCAATGTGTTAAAACAATAAATAAATAAAATTAAAATACAATACAGTAGACCTACCTATAGTATGAAATATAGAAACACATCTTATTATATTTGTATTTTTTTTTATTTATTATTTTTTCTAGGTATTCAGTAATAAAAACTGATTTTCAAATCACATACAGTAATCTTCAGATTCTTCTTCTCCAGTTCAATGAGAGACAACCGATAACCACATTTCAAATTCAAATTCCGTTGATTAACTTTCAATGCCACTGGATCATTTGGTCGTAGAGCAGCAATTGCAGCGGTGACCCGATGTATAATCCTGCATGCTGTTGACTTGTCAACTACGATAAAATCTCGTTCATTCTCATCATTTAATGCTACCTTGCTAGCATAATAATGTAGACCTATAGCATACAATTTATTACAAATGCAAATTTTATTACAGATGATACCATGCCCATACGGTTAGTAGTTTCCGGTACTATCTACTCACATGCCCACCTAGGCATCTGAAGGAGACTAGAAAGCCTCCAGTTACCAAGGAGAAATAGTTACCTACCCAAGGTTCATTAGGTACTTCAGGTAGGAGAACATTTTGTGCGTTCCTAAATTAATTCCATAGATATATCCGGTAAAACTACAAGGAGGTTGGAAAATGAACATGTAGGGTAGAAGGTTTTATTTCCATTCGATATACAGCAGCACTTTACATTACATTGGCCTCTTATGTTGCCTCTTATGATCGGCAGAGGTATACCCTGGGCCAAATTCTACCCCTGGCCCAGACGGGTAGCCTACCTAACCTTGGAATATTGGAGTGTAGCCTAAAGGCTTCACCTAGATGTGCCTACCTCACTATTCACATAATGTAGGCCCTACCGTTTACGCCTATGCCTATTCTGTAGAGTTTGCAGTCAACTAAGGCTTTGCATCCTATACTAAAGGACACTTGCTCAAGACGAATGTAGGCCTACTATTTGTCAGAGCAGGAAGTTTGAACTGTAGCAAAATAAGGTCTATCAGTAGGCCTATGCCTACCACAGGCAGAGTGTGTTCAACAAATTGCAATGAAGAGATGGATCTACAGCTGCATGGCAGTTAACTCTGAATGAATATTTGAATATTGACTGCTGGCCTTGCCTACCGTAGGCTAGGCCAATATCAAATTATATGATATGGAAAGCTTATTGACCCGGAACGAAATAGAATACGAACACACACTAAAAAACAATTAACCAAGGTCACTTACATAAAAACAATTGCGAATTTTCGAGTAACACTTCCTTACTCTTCCTCAAGCAGAGGCTAACTGACGTCCGTGCGCTCTTCTCTCTTCGGGCTGGCGGGCAGGTTTAATGTTGACAGGGAGGGGGTGGCTGCGCGCTCTGTTGACGTCTGGTCGAATTATCGGGATCCACATGGGGTGGAAATCAAACGACGGCTGGCTGACAGGGGGGTGTGGCTGCATGCCATCACAGCAGCCTCCTTTATTTTCCTCTTGAAGACGTCTTCTTCTGATAGAAGGGCCGATGTGTGGTTCCACATGAGCATGGGGGAAGTTTCCTCCATGTGGTTTGCGATAAGGGAATTCTGTGCATTGGAGGTTACGTTGCGTTGGTGCTCTGTCAAACGAACGTTGAGGGGGCGTTTGGTTTCACCAATGTAAGTCCTGTCACAATCGCACGGGATTTCGTAAACAACGTTACGGGCTTGCTGGTCGGTATTATAGGGTTTGGTCTTACACAGTTGTTTACGAAGAGTGTTGGAGGATTTAAACACTGTCCGAACGTTGAACCTATTAGCAATGCGCCGGAATTTCTCCGAGAATCCGGGAATGTAATTAACAGCTATGGTTTTATAGGGCTTAGTAGTGTCACTTCCGGGTAGTGTGATCGTTACCTTACTCAATCTTGTAGAACCTACCTCACTCCACATCACTCCAAGTCACCCCACATATATGGACTACCCAAAGTCCACAAGCCTGGCATTCCGCTGCGACCTATAGTTAGCTCACGAAACTCTCCGTGTGACAAACTATCAAGGTTCTTACTCAAAATCCTGTCCCTTGGTTGTACTCATTAAATTCAAGTGTTAAAGAAATACTATCTTCTTCCCTTAGGCCTACATGTTAAACCCACTATATTAAAATATATTTTTATTTCTTAGGGAATGGCTATTTCTCTACTGAAGTCAACACAATGTTGGAGTTATTTTATTGTCTGGACTACAAAAAGGAAGTTTGTCCAAGAGATCGAACGAGATAACGATTTCTGGTCGAACAGAATGGTGGACAAATTGAAGAAATTTCACTTGAACTGTTTACTGCCTGAAATTGTTGACCCTCGGCGTGAAAAGGGGCGTCCTATCCGGGATCCTCCTTGCATTATTGAAGCCCAACAACAAACGGCAAAGAAAAGGAAAAAGCCTGTACAGCTTGCTTATAGTTGCATTCTCGAACGCTTCCATGACAAGCAGGACAGAATAAAGAGCTAACATAACCCTTAGTCTGGACAAAACAGACAATCTCCTAGAGTTAACAGATATTGAAGAGAACGATGCGAGAACATAACAGCCATGACAAGGTCAAACAACACATTCAGCAACGACAGAAGGTAACTCCGTGTACTGTGGAGGCTCGACACGAACAGACCGACGAGCGGAGACAAAACACGTCCGCCTGCAACCAGAACGACTGCGACTGCGAGGGGAGGCTCCGTGGACCGTTGTGCGAGTGAAGGTGGTAGTCAAAAGGTGCGGGGCGGCGAGGTCATATCGATGCTGTGCGTAAAGTGCATTGAAATTTTTCAAAACCGTGTTGATGACGATAGCACATTAACTCTGAAAGGTGTTATTTATAGGTTGTGAGTGATATATATATATATTACTGAGGTTTATCGTGACGATACTTAAGTGTCTCAGTTATTGCCTTATCCATGGATTTATTGTTATTGTGTTGACTGGTGCCTCACACGGTCACACCTACTAACCAACTGAAACAAAGCTATTGTCTAAACTTCAAGTGGACAAAATTACGTCCAAAGCCATGTCAATGCTGGGTATCGTGTATAGATTCACGGGCACAAATTACCCTATAGCTTTAAGGACGTACTACACAGCATGAATCTTAACAATTATTGAATATTGCTCTCCAATATGGTCAATGGCTGCCGAAACTAATACTAAACAGTTTGACCGATCAGTCTAATTTTTTCTTGCAATAGTTAAGTATCGAGTGCCTAACTTCAGCAATTCCACAAAACATGAAATAATGACATCACTCAACATTGCTATACTAAGTTTGCGTAGTAAGTTCGGAACGACTTTGCTTCATCGTGTTGTGAATGGTAATACAAGGTCAGATATGCTGGTGTCTCTATTTCCGCTCAGAATACCTTCTCGAACAACTCGGCTCTGCAGCCGCAGACACATTCCACCCCCGACTCTCTAATAATTAAACGTTCACTCTTCTTTCGCATTCTCACTACTTTTTACTCTCTACCACATTCTTCTCCATTTGACATCTTTGCAAACTACTTCAGATCATTTCTTACTGCACTTAGCCGCCACATAAACAAGGCACAACCATAGTTATTCGCAAGTCAATAATCAATTACTAAACTATAGTGTGTTGTGTACACATAAAGTTGTGTTGTGTTTGTGTACATACTGTTACATATTACCAAACCAAATTATTAAAATGTGAAATGGTGTTGTTATGGACAGTAAAAATAGGCCTAGTCTACTTCATATATATTTAAATTCTGTCTTATCATTGAATTTAATTTTTTCCAAACGATCTATATATATATAAAAATGTATTCTAAAAGGATCTCTACAATACAAACTTGCCTGAAAAAAAAGAATGCCCGCCAAAGACCAACCAAGTCAACAGTCAAGCTGCCAACAATCACTGAAAACCAAGTCGTGTCAACCTCTAGAAATGCTGAACTCGAAGAAATCCATATGGCGATAGAAGCATCACTTGAGACAGCAGGCTCGTCGAGACATTCATTGGATTTGGAAATACTACCAAGCAAACTGGTTGGAAATGCATCCTTCCGAATGGAACCAAAGGATCCACGTCAAGAGAAAAACTGTCAAAAGCCAAAAAAGCTCCGAGTTCCATACACAACAAAACAGATTTTTACAAAGAAAAACTGCAGTAGAGTAAAAAATGTCCGCCAAAAACCACTGAATGCCAAGGTTACAAACAAGGGACCAAAAATCACTGAAAACCATGGCATATCAACCACTAGAACTGCCGAACACTAAGAAATCTAAATGGCTATAAAAGCGTCACTTATTTATTTATTTATTTATTATTATTCAATGATCATTACATTATGTTCACAATCATTAGGAATATCACAACGAGCATAGCCCTTAAACACAGAATTGTGTGTGATATCCCTAAATAGTAAATGTAATAAAATTGATATTATAGTAAATATTAAAGTAGGTAATTAAAATAAACATTTATGTAGCAAGTTTAAACAAAAATAGATAATCAAAAACTATATAAAAACTCGACGAATAATAAACACAATAGTAGGCCACGATAGACCCACAATACAAACATTCAAACAACTAACATTATAAGCCTAACTTATAACATTACGTACATCAAAATATAAAGTTCACAATTATAAAAACATACAGCATTTGAATTGAAAAGAATAATGATAGAATTGTACAAATCTCTTTTAGAAAATAATAATATTATTTGAAAGTGACAATTAATTGAAAGTGTGAACGTTATTTACTTCAATTTTTTTGGATTCCCTAAGAAGTTTCTTGAAATCCAGTGCCTTCATGTTGAGAGCCTTCAGTTAGTTAGTTAGTTAGTTAGTTATTAGGGTTTAAGGGCACACAACACTTAGGTTATCAGTGCCCGTATTCTCTTATATAATGGCATGTTATTTTTAAATCTTATTGTACAGCTGTGTTGATTTCAGGTATTTAAAAACATTGGTTATGTTCTCAGATTCATCAGATAAAATTTCTTTTAAATTAGGTTTTAGGTTCAAATCATTCCTCTCGTCCATGTGTTGAGGACATTCTACTAAAATGTGCTTAACAGTTAAAATCTCACCACACTGCTCACAGGGTGGTGGGTCTTCACCTTTTAAAAGGTATCCTTGAGTGAGATGTGTGTGTCCAATGCGTAGACGGGTCAGAACAACCTCTTCGCGTCGAGAAGAGCGCCTTGAAGAGATCCAAGGTGTTACATCGCCTTTTATTTCGCGAAGCTTATTATTTTGCATGATATGCCATTCTTCGCACCACTTTTCTTTAAGTTTAAGTTTAAATAATGCTTTAAGATCAGGCGTTACGACTAATTGGCAATCAATTTGTTCTTTGTTGCAAGCTTCTTTGGCACTTTGGTCGGCGAGATCATTTCCTTAAATACCAGAATGGCCTGGCACCCAACAAAAAACTATTGATTTTTGTTTTGCACCAAGTTTGGACAGTATAAGGTGTATTTTACTAACTAATGGGTGTGTAGTGTAAATTTGGCAAATAGCCTCTAGGGAACTTAAAGAATCCGTGCACACTAAGAATTTGGAGTCCTTGTTATCAAGGGCAAACAGGAGGCTTTGTAAAATTGCAAACAGTTCTGCATTGTAGACGAGTACTGCTTTGAGGAGGGTTATGAAGGTTCTACGTTACAATCATAACGCAATGATTAAAACTAACACTTTTTAATAAAAAAGACACATAGAAACACTTCATAATATGATGTTGTTGAAATCCGCACACTTATTGCTTTAAACCTGCAAACACTTCCATCCTACATGGTGGTCAAGATAAGAGAGACCGTTTTGCACACAAAACGGTAGGAGGGGAAATAGCATAGTTCCCCTTGATTTCCTGGGTTACATAGGCTTATAGGTATGCGTTTTACATTCTAAGTACAGTCACTCGGCCAATACAAAAGTTATTAACACAATTTGCTCTAATCAGCTTTACAATTCTCTTATAGTAAAGTGTGTTTTGGTTCGGAATGTACATTGCTGACTTTGCAGTGGTTTGTTATTACAAAGTGACGTAGTCTGTCAGCTAGTGCCGATGAAATGAACTCTGTACTGCATTTCTTAGCATTGTAATGTAATGTCTATTTAAAATCCCAATATAGGAATCAGTAACCAATCGAAAACCAATCGATGTTGTGGCTATTGATTTGGCTTGTTGCCTAAATGTAATACGTAATTAGGCACCAGTAGGTAATTGCCTTTAACTAAATACTAATCCTGTTGAATGATTATGCTCAAAACATGTATTGATTGAAATCAATACACGATCATGGAATAATAATTGAGTGACATTCCAGCGGTCACTACAGCTCCGCGCTTTTTTAAAAAATGTTATGTTTCCAAAATATACATTTTTTACTTAGCTAATCATTCAACAGTGAGCTTTAAATTCCTATTTGCTCTACCCCTGACACGGTTATATTCAATTTCACACATATACATTTCAGGAGTGGCTTGCAGTGCTAACTCCATGCAAGATGTCTTTTCCAACAATGGACATTTGAATATTATACAAATACCAATGATTGTGGACCAATCATTGAAATCAATCAATAGTTGTTATATTGATTCCTGCCATTACACATTCTTTTCGTAACTAAAAGAATGGAATAACTTTCAAATTAATTGTACTGTCGTCCTTTCAATATGCTTCCCTTAATTTCGGATTATTGCATCAACATTACTTGGTTTTCTTTGTCTATAGTTTGAATATCTACATTTTTAATCTTTCTTTGCGGAAAATTTAATTAAATGTTTTCTGAAATCTCATGTTTAGCATTCTTTTTTTTCCCGTGTCGGTGTCGTATAGAAATGTCATAGAAAAAATTCAAGTTCCTATATTCATTTACTTTATCAAAATTTTACCAACAATCTAATTTGAAATATGTTTGCCTCTAACTTTTGATTTCGACGATAATTTATTAGTTATTTCCAACTAATCAGACTCAACACTGTGAGTTTTAGTTTGTCGACGTTCTGTTCTTCAACAGATAAAACGTTGATTCGTTGTGTGTTCAGGTTTCAGTCACTGTGAATGACCAGGGAATGTACTTCTACACCGCCTTGCCACACTAGCTGAACCTGTGTACCTATAAGCTGTCTGAGCAGCTATAGTAAAGTTGGATGATGGACTTAGCTCGCCCACTTACTGTTCTCCTCATGAGTCTCAATGCTATCAAATTTGTAGAGTGCACACATTTCAAATTTTTATCTTACTCTTGCCTTGCTTGGCTGTGATGCGCCTGTATAGCGTCTTTTAAGTTAGATACTCAAGTCAGTGCAAGAAATTATTTCTTAACGACAAGACGTGTTTATTTATTATTTATGATTTTCTCATTTAATTCAGTGCAAAGAATACCAAATAAGTAACTACTTGAATTTATTATCTATTCTATAATTCCAACTTGCATAGGCTTACCGCGCGTGTTTGATTTAATATTCGATTTATATTGTCACTTTCAAAACAAGTGCAAAGTGCGTGATGCGCGTGCTATCGATAAGCCTTGCAGTGTTTCTCACATGCGTAAAGTGAAGTGATAAAATATCCTACACAATTACTAATACGTAACTTACACCAAAATCCATTCTCTGAATAGTGAATACACATCTATTTGTAAGTGCATTGTTCTACCTATTTAAATATTTCTATAACTTGCTGATTTAAATATAATTAAACATAAGTCACATGTAAACATACAACAAGGGTAATCTTGATATTACTTTCCAATTGACCATGTGACATTTTCCAAGTCTATTGTGCTCTGACCCTTAGCACTTTATATCACATTAATTTATGTAAACTTACACCTATTTCAATTTTTCTGCAGTTTCTTTACAATATTATATATTCCCTATTGCATAGTGTTTGCTTGCTAGCAAAATAATACGTCTGCTCTTAAATTCATTAATTAATTACATTTCCGATTACATTTTCCAAATTCATGTAGAATTGTTATTTCGCAAAATAGGTATTTGAGATGTTTTCTATAGATTCCACAACTAGCAGTTTCCACAATTTTGGAATATTTCATTTACGGATTTACTTGATATTTGCAAGTTCTGTTTTAACTTATTTTTACTTCCAATAATCCTGTATGTTGTTGTCAAGTGGTTGCTATTAAGAATACAACTCAATTACCTAAATTTGGTTCTTAAATATGCTGGTCTTGTCTTCTGTATTGCTGGAACGTTTCGTGGGGGGGGGGGGTAATGGTTCGGGCGCTGGCGTCATCAGAGTACGCCGGGCTCCCATGTTCCCGTCCGTCCTGAAGATCAGCCGTATGACTGGATTGCTGATGTCAGCTGTGCTTAGCACAGCGGCTAGCCGGAGGTTGTTCACACCTCTTGCCTCCAGTACGTCACTTACGTCACCTAACATACAGAAACAAGTAATTAGTCCCAAGATTCCAAACTTAGTAAATCGTTTTTTTTCTGCATTTAATAATTGTTGATTTTTATCAATTTATTATCATACAACTTGAACTTCCAAAGTATATACTATTTTACGGGAAAATCGTTCCGTAAAACTATTGTCTTTCCATTTGAATTTACTGACAATCACATTATCCCAAAAAAAACATTCAATTTTAAATTTGAGGTAATATTTTGAAACTCTGCATGATATCACATATCAAATGATCAAATGTTCAAGAATCATTACTGATATTTTCTTTTCAATCAATGCAATTGAATTAACTTTGTCAAAATATGTATTGTCATTGCTATCCCATAGCTTTTAGGACAATTTTAAACTACTAATTCTCAATAATTAGTGATGACACAAACAATATACTTTCTTTCCCTTTTTTTTTATTTATTTCCCTTTTGTGGGGGGGTTCTACCTGGGTGTGTCCCGTACTGTTATCCCGGTACAACACCCCTTTACCAACACCGTTTCCCTTTCCACGCTGAAACTCCAAGATGTCCTGTCCTGTCCAGTCCACCAGCAGGTCCCTGATGCACCGGCGCTGGCGCCCTGGTTCGTCCGACAGCGCTGCGTTCAGCTGTCACGCACGGCATCAGTCCTCCACGCACGTGGCTTCCTCCCGTCCTTGGTAGGCGCCACTTTACAGTAGTCAGCAAAGTAGGGTACACTGACATTACTAGAACAGCTGGGTAAATTTCATAGACTATGCTCTGTTGACATTTAAACATTTTCAGATAATATATTGAACATAATATTTCCTCTCAATTCAGCACTACTTCGCAGCACAACTTATTGCACGGAAATAATGTTATTCGGTGTAGGTCAACTGTTCTATCAACATTAGTTACATTTTAACTAGCAACTAAATGCTCTGTGTCTGTGGACTGTTTTCGATGACAAATGGACTAGTTTCTGGTGGTGTGGTAATTTTGAAAATGCATTTTTTTACTGAAAATATCCTCCTTTACTCTATTGTTTGATTGCGCCTCGTTGTTTCCTGAATTAAAGGTTGTACTGGGTTACTAACCCTCTAACTATTTAAAAATTTAATCACTGATGGTCAAAACTGATTGTTCCCTTTTCAAGTTGATTTTTTGAATTTACATCCCTACAGTCTGTTACCTGTCTGTGTTTTACTTCTCCCTGCTCCGATATAACCCTATCGGACACTTCCAAAATTCGGGGACTCTTGGGAGGAATAACAAGGTTCGTCGACCTTATCCGTGAGCATATCGTCATATGGTCACCATCACGCATTTAAAACAACGTGTAACGCTCGTAGGCCTGCACTCTGGCTTGGCCTCCACAGTTTAACCAATAACCATGGTTTTACCACTGTTCCGACACCCCAAGTTATCCTACTCGAGGAATAACTTATTGTACTGTTCCCGTACATTTAGTAAATTAGCCCTATGCCCAGGGTCTAATTGTCTATTAAGAAGTCAGCGCCTTTAACCTGGCAACCTTAAAAAACTTCTTTGTAGGTGTCGAGCGTTTTCGAAACTATCGTTCCGCCTCTCCCAGTAGTTGTACTTCGCAACTCTAACTTCGTCCATCCCCCATTTCTAGACTGTGAGGGGCACTAGGTTGCCGTCTGTGTTAGCCGCACTTTGGCCACTAACACGGTAACGAGCAAGTTTGTACCTCCTCGACCTATACTGTACCGTAGACGATGACTTCACTTTTGCTTTGTAAGCAGTAATATCGTGTATTCCTGTGCATAAACTTTCCAATAAACATATACAGCGTTTACAGACTTACTAGCGTTTTCTTGTTCTGTGGCCTGTGCTAAGTTTGCTCTAGGATTAGTGGTCCTTGGAGGCTTAGCAGAGGCTTGGCTAATAGGGTTAGTTATGTCCTGATTAGCCAGGGTTGATTCGAAACCAGACGGGGTCACTAGGCCCTTCTGGTCCCGTGTGAATCTTGTTGAACAAGATGTGCAAACATGTCCGTGCGGACAAGTCGCTACGCGTGCTGTTTTACCGACGAACGGTATTCTGCTGTTATTTATGTTGAGTTTCGCTTTTTGGAATTTAACGACACCATCTCTTGTAAGAGAATTTCAATCAAGTAACTACTACATCGAACGGCAAAATTTATTATAGGTTGGCAATAATTAGTAGATGATTATACCTAATTATGTATTTATTGCATCCAAGGAGACTGTTTAATGTAACGGACTGTTGACCTATCTGATTGATTTTAATTTGTTTACCTGGACATCCCTAGCTCATGCTAGTCCTAGTTCGACGATGAGGCATCCGTCGAACCCTTCCCTTCCCTTAAAAAAACATTTTTATGCGGGGGGGGGGGGGGGGGGATATTTCTATTTTATTTATCTTTACTTCCCTAGCTCAAGTGCAACTTGTCCTTAGTGTAGCCTAACTGACTCCGGTTTACAGATAGAAATAACATTGTAGTTCCAGTGTTTACTTACACTAACTTCCTATCATTTTACTACCGCTATGAGAACTTCCCTGTCTCTAGCTTCCTGTTTGCTACACTAGGTACTATCACCGACTCGGCTAGTGCTAGTTCGACGACGAGGCATCCGTCGAACTCTTCCCTTCCCCTTTTAAAAAATTCTATTGGGGGGGGGGGGGGGTACAGTTTACCTTGGCTTAGACCAGCCGCCCTTTGCCAAGGGCTCTCCTACCAGTGTTCGCAGTTTTCAGGGGCTTTTGTCGCTCATACATGATTGTCCGGAAACTTGGCTTTGTTTACCCCTTTCCTTATTTTTCTAGATTTATTACGACAATCACGACCAAATAACCGCCATTCTACTGTTTCAGATGTTACACATGGATGTCTTTAACGAGGGGTTGACAACTCGGCATTTTAGTGTACACTGATTTTTGATTTCGAAATCAGAATTTTTTTTTTTTTTTTTTTTTTTATGATTTTGGTGATTTTTTATTTTTGATTTGATTTTTTTGATTTTTTGATTTTTGATTGATTTTCTGTGATTTTTTTATGTCAAATGATTTTTTTTGATTTCGGTGATTTGTTTGATGATCCGTTAGTTAGTAGTAAGTTGTGGTGTCGCAGATGGTTCTTCAACCCTATCTACATCTTCATTTGTCTTCATCGTGAGCAAGAAAACAGAAACCACCTCCACAGCAAAATGCCCGTGCACTAATGAAGGCTGCCCTCAGACTGTCCGATACAGCAATCCGCAAAAATCGCAGTAGAAGTCGAAATCGCGGCAGAAACAAAGGCACAGTGTGTTACTGTAGCGAGAAGGGTTGCGCGTGTACAATGGCCCGCGCACTGGCCTTGGCAGTGGAATCATATTATCCAGCCGTGTACGCCGCCAAACATTGTATCGCCGTGTAGTTCAAATATACTCACATAAACGCAAATATGGCTCCTTTGATCTCGACTTCGATCCAACACGAATGCCGCATGTTTTGTCAATCTCCGTGATTTTTAGATTGTTATCGATTTTTTATTTGGTGTCGTGATTTCCGATGATTTCTTTACCATTTCAATTTGCTGTGATTTTTCTGATTTTATTTTTTAATCATCATGATTTTCTGTGATTTTTTTTAAATTTCACTGATCTATATTGATTTCCGTGATTTTTATCTGATTTTTGGGATTTTTTGCGACTTTTGATTTTTGTTTTGATTTCGTGATTTTTTTTATCGTTTTGATTTTTGTGTGATTTTTTAAAAATAAATTATATTTTAAAAATCATATTATGATTTTTGTGATTTTTTGTGATTTTTTATGATTTTTTGTGATTTTTTGTGATTTTTTTGATTTTTTGTTCACCATATTGATTTTTTGATTTTTATTGATTTTTTTAAACATTTTTCCTAAGTGTACACTGATTTTTTGGTCGTTAACCCCTCGGTCTTTAATAACATTAACACTATGATTTTCAAAATATTTGCACTGCTCTTATTCAACAGATTAGACTTTCTGTACTTCCGAAAGTTCCCAGGCTAGTCAGCATAGCAACAACGTGCTATAATTCGTCACTCCTGACCGCCGTTTTGATCAACTGTGATTACAAAACCGTATCACAAACCACGTTTAACATTCAGTAAATATTTTACTACACAAAAAACTCAAGTGTTTGTCACTAGCAGACTATCCATGCAACAGTTATAAGCATGCAATAATAAAATGTGTGGACTCACCTAGTTCTTCTCTGTAGGCACTTTTTTTTTTTTTTTTCTCCCAAAAACAATATCACTCAAGAAAAATAGTCTCTGCGGGTTCTTTTATTTTTGTACACAAAAATTCCGGTAATAGCTGCCACCAAATGTAATGTCCGGGCGATAGTTATCAATCAGTCGATCAAAACTGATCAATAAGTATCGGGACACTGTTAGACTATTTATCCTGAGGGAGTACTGCTTTGAGGAGGGTTATGAAGGTTCTACGTTACAATCATAACGCAATGATTAAAACTAACACTTTTTAATAAAAAAGACACATAGAACACTTCATAATATGATGTTGTTGAAATCCGCACACTTATTGCTTTAAACCTGCAAACACTTCCATCCTACATGGTGGTCAAGATAAGAGAGACCGTTTTGCACACAAAACGGTAGGAGGGGAAATAGCATAGTTCCCCTTGATTTCCTGGGTTACATAGGCTTATAGGTATGCGTTTTACATTCTAAGTACAGTCACTCGGCCAATACAAAAGTTATTAACACAATTTGCTCTAATCAGCTTTACAATTCCCTTAGTAAAGTGTGTTTTGGTTCGGGATGTACATTGCTGACTTTGCAGAGGTTTGTTATTTCAAAGTGACGTAGTCTGTCAGCCAGTGCCGATGAAGTGAACTCTGTACTGCATTTCTTAGCATTGTAATGTAATGTCTATTTAAAATCCCAATATAGGAATCAGTAACCAATCGAAAACCAATCGATGTTATGGCTATTGATTTGGCTTGTTGCCTAAATGTAATACGTAATTAGGCACCAGTAGGTAATTGCCTTTAACTAAATAACTAATCCTGTTGAATGATTATGCTCAAAACATGTATTGATTGAAATCAATACACGATCATGGAATAATAATTGAGTGACATTCCAGCGGTCACTACAATAATGTCTTTATTTCTCTTGAAGAAAAAGGCGAATTTAAGCCAAAATGGCTTCTCTTACAATTGACCTTAACTAACATAACTTACGGCTAATCTACATATTAATTATAATAATTATGTTTAGTTAATAAAAACACGGCAACACAATGTTTAGGTTTACATTTTAGCACACTTCAAAATGTTTCCATAGTGATGAGGATAGTCGAGGAATATATAATTTAAATAAAGTATAGTATGTGCAGCATTAGGAACAGGTAATGAGCAATAGATAATATAGCACCTAGTAAATACAAATGGCCATCACCGAACATGACATATTGCGAACTATAAAATGTTTCCCTTTTTATGAACTTATGTTTGTCCATTCAATAAAGATGTTTTAAGATTCAGTTTAAATTGTGGATGAGAAAGATTTGTGTCAATTTTTATGTTATTGTATGTGTGTGCAGCGTTGTAGGTAAACGATTTCTTGAAGCCGCTGCTCAAGTGAGGGAATATGGATATTTCATTTATGTTTCTAAGATTTCGAGAATGTGATGCTTTCCTGAGGGGAAGTTTTTTTCTGAGATACGTAGGTAGACCCAACTTCATGATTTTTTGTGTTAGGCACGCTAGATGGAGCAACCTGCGATTTGACATTTTTAGTAGCTTTAGTTCTTTGTATTTGTACGAGATGTGATCGTATTTTCTCATGTCAAGTGTGTACCGTATGCATGCATTCTGAGCGTATTGTACGCGTTTCTTTTGTATACTATCTAGACACGGACCATACACAATATCTGCATAGTCGAATTTCGACAAAATGAGTGTTTCCACTAATAGCTGTTTTACCTTTTGTGGCAATATTCTGGAAAACTTGTAAAGATGTTTCAATTTACAAAAAGTGTGTTGAATGAGTTTGCTAATGTGATTTGTGAATCTTAACTCAGAGTCCATGATCAGGCCAAGGTTTTTCGTAGTTTCAGTAGTTGGGAGAGTTTCATTATTTATTTGTAAGATAGGTGGGTTGTTTTTTAAAACCTGTCGTCCGTGTTTTGTTCCAAAATGAATAACAGTCGTTTTGCTTGAATTTAATTGAAGGGCGTGCTTCTTTGACGTTTCGCTGACATACGTGAGGTCAGTATTCATTTCTAGTTCTGCGATTTTGGCAGCACGCGGGTCGTAGGATAGACATAGTTGACTGTCATCTGCATAACAATGAGACTTATAAACACTGAGGTCCTTCATTAGGTCTGATGTGTAAAGTGTGAACATTAAAGGACTTAAGATTGCTCCTTGTGGTACTCCTTTAACTATTGATTTAGGTCCTGAAAGTTTGGAATTTGATATGACAATTTGTGACCTGTTCGTAATAAAGTCTTTTAATATTGAAAGTGCTAAATTGGATATGCCAAAATATGAGAATTTTGCAAGTAAAAGTTTGTGATCGATAGTATCGAAAGTTTTGTGAGAGCCTTTGAGGATGCCACTTTTAAACACAGAGTTACTTCTTCCTTGGTTTTAAAGGCAACGGGACGCAGTAGATTTAGTGTTCTTTCTTTAAAGTGACCATTTTTTTATTATTTATTCCTACCCTATTCAGTTAAAAACCGATTTACAAAGGAGGACAACTAAATAAATCTACTTATATATATTATATATAAACATGGAAAACACAAATGAGTTAAGAGATTATAACTAACTCTAGACATACTTCTCTGCACAACAACAAACACCCATTCCGACGCACATACATCTTTAAATGACTGAACTGTGAGTGGGTCCGGGCACAGTAGTGAGCCGACAAAACCATTTGAAGTACTACTATAGTCTCGGTAGAGACTTCTGGTTAACATACGCTGAACTGGATTTGCTTCTTCTCGTTCAAGTTCACTACGCAGTCAGTCAATCTTTAAGTTTCCTCTCTGCCTCTCCCTTACACCTTGAATCAGCTGTTACTTACAGTTCCGCCTTTTCCCGTTCGTGCTCCCGGCGTATCCAGTCAAGGGCTGGTCACAGATTGCTTGGCGTCATGTGTAAAGAGGTTTGGAGCGACGTTGATCAGCATCGGAATCCGTAAAATACACTTTTAAACTCTCCAACAATATCATCTTTCGTCAAACCCTCTTCAGTAACTGCTTCAACGCGTCGTACTAAGTCCAGTTTTATGCATCTCTTTAGTCATTGGTTACTCCTCCATTACTGGCCTTTTAAGTCTTTATAAGGCTATTAATATTTTAATAAAATGTTGAGAGAGTGTATAAATTTGTATGTAGTCATGTGATGCTGATTTTCTATGTAAAGAACGAGTACAGTGCATATTTTGTAGGGTTTCATTTTATTTTGAACAGGTTTGATGATATTCGAACTGTCTAATGTAAAATGGTTGTATTTGTGGAGTTATTTAACAAATGTTACAAGTTGGCGGGGTATGTAATGTTTCAAATTCAAATTTAGCAATGTTTATATTTTGGCGGTAAAAGTGGATTATAAAGCATATACGGCTTCAAGCGTACAATCAATGTTCGTAAATGTTCGTTTTTCAATGTTTAAATTTTTTATCGAAGCAGACACATAGATGACGCTTTTGCTGGATAAGCTTTAGACAATTCTACATATTTCGTCTGAAGAATGAGATTGAAATATTGTGAAACGGCTAAAAAATGAATTTCGGAGTCTATTTATGTGTAAAACAGACTAAATAAAATTAAAATTGTTGGTCTTTGCCTTACAAAACGATTATGGGGATATTAAAAAGCAGTGTTAAAAACAAGGTCTGTGCAGTTTTGTCCAGACGATCAGCTTCCGGCTATTTCTTAATGATGTTACAAAACTTCCCATTTTTTTGAAAAGTTACCCGTTTGCCATTTTTTAAAACCATTTTCCGCTAAAGTGATTTCGGGTAATTTTTCACAGTAGTTTAATCAAGGTGTTGAGATCATTTGGTTAAATTTTCAGCTTGTTATACGGTTTGTGCACCTAACTTATTTATTTGAAGAGCTAGAGCAAGTTCGTTACAAGCCTATTGGTTCAAATCACATTGGGAGATTGGCGACATCAAAAGAGCGGGAAGAAGTTTACTGTACTCCCGCTTCAATAAACTGCTGTACAGTCTTGATGAGTAGCACAAACCCCCTTGTAGGATATTTATAGCCTCCGATGTGGTGTCCCATGTGGTGTGGCCCCAGTGGTAGTCTGGTTGTTCTCTCTGGGATCGGGCAGTGCACTGAGTCGCATGACGCAGTCTCCATTACGCTGTGGTGAGCTGTTGTTACCAATGTAACCACCTCTTCAACACAGTATAAACTATCCACTCTATCAATGCCACCTGGCAACTTATGAGATGGAAATATTTGCCTCAGTATTGTTGATCTTAGGTTATATTATTATCTTTGCTTTACACAGTTTTCTACAACATTAACAGCCAGCTGAAATATAGGCAAAGTATTGCTGTCCATAACAATCTTTATATTGACACTATCACAATATGCCACACATGCTAGTTGTAATATGCTGTCAAACGCACATGTGTTCGAGAAATGTAGCACCTTTTCACCACTTCCAATTTATTTATTTATTTATTTAACATCTATCCTATTCAGTTATAAAAACTGATTTACAAAGGAGGACAACTAAATAAATCTAATTACATAGATGCAGACACAACAATGAACTACATTTAAGTAAATATTTGAAATAGTAATATTACAACAATGCATTAAATACTCAACAAATTTGATAAAAAATAAAAAGGATATTAAATGCAATTTATGAATGAATCGAATATACAAAAAAGGGTGGGGAATGAAAAGAAAAGAAGAAAGAAAAGAAAAAGAAAACAAAAGAAAAAAGAAAAAATGAAAGGAAAAAAGTAAGAAAAAAAAGAAAGAAAGAAAAAAGAAGGAAAAAAAAACACAAAAAGAAAAACGAAAAGAAAAAAACTGATTTATTAGACGATCCCACTCAAACGAATATGAGGTTTGCCAAAAATCAGGAACAGCAAATCGGGGAGTAATCAATCTTTCGCGGAAGAAACCACCGAACGCAAATCTTCATTCTTGTGTTCAACCGTCATTCTTGTGTTCAAATCTTGATAGCAATTTAGTACAAAAGATCTTGACTCTAATTTATAATTATATCAGATATATAATTATTTAAAATTGTTCAAGTCAAAAACTGATCACAGCAATGATACAGGACACCTAACTGAAGTTGCAAGTTCCACCATCCCTGCTAAAAATTCTAGCCTGTTCTAGCCATTACTAGCTGATATTTTAGCCAGCGATTGCTAGCAATAGCTAGTGACAAAAAAGTTAGCTAGAGGTGGCAAGATCAAGATAGCTAGAACAGGCAAGACATAGCTAGCATAAGCAGGTCAAGGCCAGTAATAGCTAGAATAGGCTAGGTATAGCGAGGAAAAAGACAGCTAATTATAGCGAGAGCTAGCTAGCGACAGGTAGTGATAACAAGACAGCCAGTACTAGCAAGGGATGGCTAGCACTAGCTAGGGCTAGTCGTGGCTAGTGACAGGTAGTGATAGCTAGACAGCTAGGACTAGCAAGGGATGGCTAGTACTAGCTAGGGCTAGTCGTGGCTAGTGGCAGCTAGTGATAGCTAGACAGCTGGAACTAGCAAGGGACGGCTAGTACTAGCTAGGGCTAGTGGTAGCTAGTGATAGCTAGACAGCTTCTTGGCGCAGAACTGCAATTTTGATTAAAAGGCAATTTATAATGCAAATAATTCATACATACACATTACAATTTTCAGACAAATAGAATCATTGCCGCAGAGTTTACATTTGCTCTGTTAATATTCAATTATAAGTGATAATTAATTTTGTACTATTTTCAACACATTGTTGCTAATATTATTTGGTTGTAATAATTATATTACGGACACAGGTCGGGTAAAGTGTTTTGTCAAATTTGAATGTTAGTGATTTTGACAATAAAGGTAAAGTTTCTTGTGCACGGGAAAGACTAGTTTGACGGCCCTGTTTCCCACAATGAGTCTGTAGAATCTTCCTACTTAAAGGTGACTTGTCAATATTGCAATTTTTTTTAGGCAGCTCTTATGCTTAGTATATAACCATCCTGTGGATTGTTTTCTCCCACAAAAGCTTGCAGATCATCTTGGTTGGCTGGATTATGAAGAACACAACATGCTCTCATGAAATGTGCAATTCTAGTGTATCCTCTTAGTTTTAAGTGAAAAAGAGTACTCGGAATCGTTTTTAGAATCACAAATGAATGTTCAATCATAACACGGCCGGAACTGAAGACTCTGTTGAAGTGTTTTTGTGCTTGTGACAAATGACTGTTGTCCCGGTAAGGAGTCAGTAGTGTCGCAATGCATGGATATGCACTATCTCCTGCAAAACCTGCAATAAAACCACCTAAAAAAAAATTGTAAAATTAGCCCATACAAGAAAGTTGATGAAAACGCTCAGTTGGACGCGTTGTTGAGCGAGCACCGGTACGTGCAACATGACCCGAGTACGACATTCCCATAAGGCCCACCACACAGTGTAGGCCTAGCTGGATATTGACATTGTACACTGTATACTATTCCAACATCTTTACATTGTTGAGCGTAAGAGTCAAGTCGAGACGCTCGCTACGCTCGCTCAAAAATCGGAAGAGAAAAATGAGAAATTCTACTACCTACTTAGGCCCCCACAATCGGTACTATAATATGGTTGTTGGTGTTGCCAAATTGTTTAACAGTAATAATTATAAATTTAATATTTGAAAAATAAATACTTAAGAGAAGTTCATGATGAGGGAAAACTAATAGAATGACTGTAAATATGAATTAATTATTGGTATTGTCTTTTTCCTAAATTGAAGATGATGAAAAAAAGAAACTAATTGATTGATTTGATATAACAAGGCAGGTGGCAAAACAGATCTTTTTCAGTTCACTTTACATTTCCCAGTATAACAAACACTCGAGTACCTAGGTAATGCAAGTTCAAAGGATAGTAGTCGGACAGTTTGTGTTTGTTGTAAACTTACCACCAGCGTCAATAAATTCTAGTGTGCTAGAATCTCCTATCTTCCTGTGATTGAGGTGAAATGCGCCGTGTTGCAGTTGGTCTGTAATGACAGTAGAATCCATATATATTGTAATATTTGCAAAAATATAGTATCGTCGCGATGAACCTCACTGCATTTGTAAATATCGCTCGCAACCAATTTTTATACAATTTGGAGATCATGTGCTAGTGTCATCATACAATTTGAATAATTTCAATACACCAGACGTGCAACTTCGATATAACCTCGCCGCCCCGCACCTTTTGACTGCCATCTACACAGGCTACATACAGTACCACAGCGGCAGCTTCGCCTCGCTGTCGGGCGGTTGTTCTTGTCGCAGGCGGACGTGTTTTGTCTTCGTTCTGTTCTTGTTCGGTCCTCCACAGTACAAGGAGGTGGCTTTTTGTTACTACTGAATTTTTTTTGTGTGTGTTACCGTTACGAGGATGTCTTTTTGTCCAGACTGAATTTTATTTTCTCCCTTCTCTGTATTGCTTGTCAGTAAAGTGCTTGTTATCTCAGTATTGCGCCCCGTTTGTTCCGTCCATACAGCCCGTGGGCGTGGGGTTTATGTTTGGTCAGTGTGTGATAGCTCGTCTTACTGCCGAGTGTGTTGTTTCAGCAAGTCTTGGCTGTTGTGTCCTCACATTGTTCTGTTAAATGTTTGTTAACTTCAGGTGGCTGTTCTGTCCAGACTGGAAGGTTTAGTTTGCTTTTTATTCTACCCTGCTTGTCAGGTAATGTCTTGTTACGACTCACAACAGAATAACATGCTGTGTAGTGTGTGTCCTCCCTTGTACTAAAGGTACGACTCCCTACTTCCCTACTTTCTCGTCCGGAGGAGGTTGTGTTCTGGGATTCCAGGATTCTTGATAATGAACAAGCCGACAAATATGCAAAATCAGCATGCAAAAAGACAACCACAGATAAACCATTAGTCCTTCCTTCAGCGATGAAAGTATTTTTTAAACACAAGTTTAAAAATTCAATAGCAAAATTATTGCGACAAGATTTTCGCTAACATATAAGCATGTTAAAAGTGGTGCTGGTGGCGACACGAAAGTATCGTCACGATAAACCTCACTACACATATAGAAATATCACTCACACACAAACCAATAAATTACACCTCTCAGAGTTGATGTCAACAACACAATTATAAAGAGTTTGATGCACTTGACGTCTAGATTCGATATGACCTCGCCGCCCCGCACCTTTTGACTGTTGCTATCACTTGCACGGCGCATCCAGGCCTCGCAGTCTGTCTACTGCTCTTGTTGCAGGCGGACGTGTATTGTGTCTGCTCTCCGGTCTGTTCTCGTTGGGCCTAAACACTAGACGGAAACGGAATTACCTTCTGTTGCTGCTGAACGTGTTGTTTGAACAAATATTTGCTGTTATTGTTCTCGCATTGTTAAATTTAATTTTGTTTACTTCGGGAGATTGTCTGTTCTGTCTAGGCTGGAAGGTTTGTCCGCTCTTTATTCTGTCCTGCTTGTCAGGGAAGTGTTCTTCTGGGTCGTCGTCGGGGAACTTTCCCCTTCCCTTTGACAACCTCCCCGACGGCAACGACAACGACAACACGGACGGATGATGACTCAGACGGAGACGACCACGACGTGGGAGAACCCCTGCCCTCCCCATACGCTTGTCACTGGTTCTGACCAGTTCTGGAGTTCTGGTTCTGAACTACTGTTGAATGCCCTTAAACAACACTAGCTAACACTAAACAACAGTTACTATGTGTGTGACGTGAATGCTCCGTGATACAGTAGGTCCGCAATAACAGTAAATTTCATGTGGAAGGCAATATGTGCAGCAATATTGCATCGTCACGATGAACCTTGCTACACATGTAGATGACTCACTTACAACCTCTGAATTACACCCCTCGGGAATGTCGTAAGTTAAAACTCTTTGTAATAAAACTTGCACGATGATGGCATTCTTTTGAGAAATGTAGGCCTAACAGTAATTTCATCGCAATTGATGCTCATTATTTTAACAGCGGTTAAGAGTTGTCCATGGGGGGAGAGCCGTCGGTCGGTTGAGAGTTGTTCATGGGGGGAGAGCCGTCGGTCGGTTGAGAGTTGTCCATGGGGGGAGAGCCGTCGGTCGGTTGAGAGTTGTCCATGGCGGGAGAGTCGTCGGTCTGTTGAGAGTAGTCCAGCAGGGCAGAGTCGTCGGTCGTCATCATAGACGGTCATATGACCGTTTTTTTCTGAAAGGTTTATCCTGAAATTCCTGAATCTGTGAAGTTAAATAGCTAATATGGCGCATATAATAATATATAATATGGGCTTCCCGAACTCGCTGTATTTCCTCTGCTTCAGCCAGATGAGGAAGATTTCTGTAACATTCATAGTTGACATAAATAGGGACACTCTTGTATGGTAAATTTAACCATTATACTGACTGATTGCATAAATAATTATAATCTTAATGAGCATACCGGAATGATCTGGCTCGACATAGAAAAAGCTTTTGACACCGTGTGGCATTAAGGTTTAATATGCAAACTGGTTTCAAATAATTTCCCCAAATACTTAATTCTCATCATTCATTCTTACCTTTTTTTATGTTAAAGTGAACGATGTGGAATTGAGTATCAGAAAAATCCTTGCAGGAGTCCCTCAGGGTTCTCTGTTAGGTCCTGTGCTTTTTTCTGTGTATATAAATGACATTCCTTGTCTTAAAAGTATTCTTCTGAGTGTATATGCAGATGACATCGCAATTTTGACTTCTTCCTACTGAATCAGTGCAATAAAAAATGCGACTGGAATCCGCGTTCATTAAAATAAAAAAAACTTTTCCATCAATGGAGAATAAAAGTCAATGACTCAAAAACGACCGTTATTATGTTCTGTCAGTCCCAAGGTCATTGTTGGTGCGATGCGGCTGTCGTTCACCCAACGACCACATCCTGCAAGTTCTCCAAAACGTTTTCTTGATCACAGTAGGTGCAGACAGTTTTCTGCCCCTTGTTCTACCATATTTGGTGGAAGTAGTGTCAAAGCTATTACCATGTGCACTGCACAAGTAGGGGTCGAAGTTCCATCTTCAGCGCACGTTTCACGATGGCCTTTAATATTCTAATGAATTTAGGGATACAATATTCCTATTATATTGTTCAATGTGTACTGTTTATAATGTGGCTTGGTCTAAAAAAGAAACACAATTACAAATTGTAATAGTTTATATGTTTCATTAACCAGTTCAGTAGCAGTTTTCCGTCTCGCTAACTCCCACAGTGACCACTTAATCTTATGGGAGCGGCGTACGGCTTATTTACTGTCGGGAGCTTCGAGAGCTGCACGCGCGCATTGAAAGACTAAGCATACTTTTATTGGTACTTATCACATAGCTAAGCTTATAAATATTTTATCAGGTACTAATAATATTGTTGTTATTATCTTACCTTAAAATCTCCTTCGTTACGCCTACTCATCCCATGATACATGTTCCTAAAAGTCGAGGAATGTGTGGTAGCGCTCAAAACAGGGCACCGCACTTAGCAGTGTTTGCATTCGTAACGAGTTTCTCTTCGTTGACCCATCTTGTAGCACACGACACAACACATATTATAAGAAAGCTCACTCGGTACAGGTGGGAACTGTGAGTATGTTAACCTACATACCCAACTTAGCATCTTGAGAAAACATTCAGCTGTTTCATTTTTTCCCTCTATTTGCCAAATTAAATTCCATAATTTCTGGGCAATACATAATACATAGTGAATAGTACTTCCTGGATTTGTGAACACAGATTTATTTAGTTACTAATTCCAGTTACAATACTGTTCACGTTTGAAGATCGTTTTCAGAGAGAGAGAGAGAGAGAGAGAGAGAGAGCTAGTCTTATTCTTACTTATTATAGCTAGCTTGTTTGTGTGGCTCGTTGGTCTTGTGGTTAGCCTACCTGCTTCCAATGCACTAGGTTCAGGGTTCGATTCCCGCTAAAGTCAGAAATTTGTAAGTTCTTGTCTTGAATGAATTTAAAAAATGGTGACTTTTGAGCCGTCCTAGAAACGAGGCACATAATAAATTTAAATATGTTCTAAATCGGCCTTGTTGATTCTGGCGTTAATCCGTGGGTGTTTGCACTGTCCATACCACTGATGCTACTATTTCCTATTAAAAAAAAACTATCTTTGGTTAGTTATCGCTCACTCGTCGATTGCGTCGAGGCCTACAGGGTTGGCTTGGTCGCTTTGGTTTACTGACCCCCACTGAAAATCAGTTACGTAAATATGGTACATTGGTGTTAGAACTAGGCAAATTTGTGTCATTGCATAAACCGATTGAGCCATCGAGAATGCTGCTTCCAAAATCGGAGTTGGCAAACACAATTCTGTCACCCTGATAACCGTATGAACCAATGTCAACAAGTGTAAACCGATAATTTACATCAAATGCTGCACCGTATGAACCAATGTCAACAAGTGTAAACCGATAATTTACATCACATGCTGCTATCAGTATCATGCTGTATGTCCCTTTATAATTGTAGTATAGAGAACCACTGGACACTGAATATTAATGTGTTTATCATCGATAGAACCAACACATGACGGCGTGTTCCATACAGCTTCGAACTCGTGAGCAATGTTTTTCCATTCATTCTCGTCTGGAACACGAAGCTAAGTTGGTGCCAAAACATCCCAGATGACATTGCAGGTTTCTTTTATGATGTTACAGACGGTGGATTTTCCCATTCAATATTGGCAAGCAAGTCACTGCATACTTCCTCCGTGTGCCAAAAACCTAAACAAATTGTGTAAATAAATATCAATCGATACATAATTTAACATTGCCTATACAAATTTGTATGTTGAGTCTGCCCTAAGAAGGGACGTCCATAAAGTTAGTACTACTTACTTCAATGTTAATGCAAGCTTTTCTTTTGGTGTCAAAAATTTCCTGCGACTCCTTTTCAAAAGCCTGCTTTATTTATTATATAGCCTTGGACGCGGCCCTGGAATTTCGCCTGCGTAATAAAGAACCTTCTTTTGACTACCTTCATCTTTCTAACAAACAACTGACCCAGTCACAACGAATTTAGCACAGGCAGCCTGTTATCTGCCAAGGTAGCAGTAAGTGCTACTTCCACCAGTTCTCTACTGTACACATGCATGTGCAATGGCGTTCCATTCTCCTGAATATATTCGAATTCGTTTGTGATAACGTCGTAATTTCCTTCTGGTCTCTTTATGAAAAATGTCATGCCGATCTCGATTGTTGGCTGATAGACTTTCAGATCAAGCTTTCCTCAACACATCTAGCGATTTTATGCGTTGCAAAATGTCTCTCCCTTAAAGAAATCATGTTGCATGACATAGTTCGAAGCGGTCTGATATTAAAAGGTTTCACGTGTTTCAGTGCATGCTTGACTTTTTCTCGTTCAAGTACCTGTCAAATACATAGTCTTCGCCCATTTTCCGGCCCCATGGTTTTGAAGTCGTCTATTACCAAATACCTTAACAATCGCGGGCACATTATCAGTGGGTTCATTTTCAATAATAAACTTGTACGATTTACAAGGGGGTGTGCACAGTAGACTCCCGATTGTTGCAAAGTTATTAATATGTATGTTGCAACTAAATCGTGCCCCACCCATCAGCAGTCTAAATCACAAAAATTAGCCTAACTGGCACAAGCCCACCTAACATTACCCTGTTTATATTCCAGGTAAGGTATGTAGCCCTATGTATGGTGTTTTATTTTTACTTTTCCTATATACCCTTAGAATGTTGCAAATGGTATAATGTTTATACGTATATAAAAGTCATACATAAATCATACCTCTGCTTGCCAACAGCCTCAAAGGGCACAACTTTGGCTTTGCCTCTTTTCCACTCATTCGATGTTGCGGTGCCCTCCTCCCCGTCACAGATGAGTCGGCGAGGGTCTGGTAGCCCCAAATAGCAACTGCCAGATCCCGTATTAACATCGAGGAACCCTCCAGGTTTCCAATTGACACTGCTTCATCATACGCTCTTTTGTTTATACACACATCGTGGCCCAAATGAATCTGAAACCATTATACAGTGTTAGAATAACGGTAAGATTATTTTTGTTTACATGCTCAATTGTAGGCCCAATGCAATTACATGCTCAATTGAAAGCTTTGACCTATCCACTTTCTAAAAATAACATGATGAGAAGTGTAGTGTAGTGTAGTCTGAAGCATATGAAACCAAGGGACATGGGTTCAAATCCCACACAAGGCATGTTTTTGTTTTTTTAAATTGAAAGGCTTCGCACATATCGTTATCCCTCTACGCTTTGTGCGATACCCTAACCTAATTGTAGGTCCCTGGATCCAATGCAATACACTACAGGTACACTCCGTAATTTAAATTAAAAGGATAATTCTTCTGATCGTTCTCGTGCTCAAGAATACCATTCCAAGAATATATGTGGTTGAATGATTGCATTAGCATCACCACTTCATTATACCCACCTTATTACCCTGAACTGTGAACCGAGGTGGGTATTGCAGGCCCAAGGCGGCTCCACCTTCATCAGGCTCGGTGATTCTTGATGGCCCTGGGGTCCCTTCTTGTGCAGGTATCGCCATTAGTGCCTCTGGCTTCGCAAGGATTAATTCTGGATAAAAATCAAATACATTGTACTTAAAACGATTTAATTAAAAACTTAGTGTGAAAAACTATGGTGTTCTGTTCAGGTTTGAATCAATTGAAATTATATGATTTATTAAACAAAATATGTTGGAATAGTAGGACAGGATAGGACAGAATATCAGGACCATAAGGCTGGCTCTTTGCTGTCGAGATGTACCGACAGTGTTGGCTCGAGCGCTTAGCGCTCGACTCTGATTCGAGAGGTCCCGGATTTGAATACTGTCGAGACCGGCAATCCTGACTGAAGGTTTTTTCCGAGGTTTTCCTCAGTCGTTAAGGCAAATGCAAGGGACTGAGTCCTCTTCAATAGCCCTAGGACATCCCTTCATAATTGTCCTATCCGCAATATACTTAGTTATTCCCTGAAGAGGGTCACATCGGTTAAATCTGATGTGTATACCCTACAGCGGGCATCCTACATTTTTTTAAAAATCGATATGTTGCGTGCCGAATCTCGCGCAACGAGGGTTGATCCTGAAAGGCGGGGTGCCGGCTAGCTGCAGGGGTGGGGGTTTAGTAGGTGACCCGGATAGCTGACCACGAGCGTCAGGGTGCCACTTGGTTTAGTTCCCCTCCGGCAATGATTGAATTTGGGTAATAGGAGAAACCAAGAAACCTTGAAGAGGAATAGGGAACGAGAGTCGTAGAAGAAAGAACGAGGGAACTCACTTTTACAATTAAAAGGAAACTTAATTCTTATATTGTCGGAAACGGGAGGTACAATGTAGTTATGAAGTGTGGAAACAGAGGTAATCAAGCAAGGCTCCAGATAAAGTACATAGGTTGTCCATATTAATAATTATACTTCCTTGTCATACAAGGAATTATCCCTAACACAAGGAAACAATAGGGCATAATATTGCAAGGGCATAAGCGGCTGGGTATACTTATATAACACAGTAGAACAATTGGGCCTAATATTGTAAAGGCATGGGCGGCTGTGAATATTTATATTGCACAGTAGAACAATCGGGCCTAATATTGCAAAGGCATGAGCGATCGTGAATATTTATACTAGGAAAACGCTCAGTTGGACGCGTTGTTGAGCGAGCACCGGTACGTGCAACACGACCCGAGTACGACATTCCCATAATGTTACATACCAATAAGTCTTTAAGGTCTTGACCGATTTAGCTGAAAATTTGTAAAATAGGAGAGAATGGATAAAATCCACCGCCATCTAGAGGACCTTCACATCATTCCTTTGGGAAAACTATTTTACTCTTGATTTCTTCTAGGTGGCAGTACATAGGTTGTGTTCCGCAAAGGCGACCAGAACGACCAGTATGCGACCAATGAAATTTAAGTAAACACAATTTGCACCAATGATAGATCAGATTTGCAAGGAACGTATGCGATGCGTAGTTGTTTTGATTGTTGTGGTCGAGACCAAGAAGCCCACTGTTTTATTCCGGTCGTGGGCTGGTCGTTGAAGAAAGCGCGGTTATTTCAAATTCTTTCATTGAAAAAAGGTTGTAACTACACATGGGTAGACAATAAATCATTCATTCTTTCATTCAAATCATTCGTTTATTTAGTAAATAATATGATTTATGTAACATTTTAACGAGATATCACAACTTTTCATTAAAACACGGCCTTGTAGATGCACGCACTATTTCGGAGCCAAGGCAGTCCCCAACAATCAGACGTTGAGTGAAACAATGAAAATAACAATACCCAGTCAAGCCCAGAATGGTCGACCGGTCGCTTCTACGGAACGCAACCATAGTGACCAGAATTCTTGTGCGACTTTTCGTTGCCATGGTAACGTTACTTTTGTTAAAATGTAATTTCTATCTACACTACTTATCGGGTCAAAATAAAATGAACATATTCGTGACCGGACGGACATTCTAAATGATTTGGCTACCTCAGATTTTGTCGCCGTTAAGTTTAAAAAAAAAACTTTAGATTAACTTTAATGTAACTTTATAACTTTTTGAATGATTTTGCCACAAAACTAATGGCATTCAAACGGGAACGAAACTTGCGGATGGTCAAAATTTCAACCCGATCCAAGCCTCCGTTTGACCGCTATCATGAGCCAAAAAAGCTGTGCGACTTTCCGTTGCCATGGTAACGGGACTTTGTTATAATGTAATTTCCATCTACACTACTTATCGGATCAAAATAAAAATAACATATTCGTGATCGGACGGACATTCTAAATGATTTGGCCACCTCAGATTTTGTCGCCGTTAAGTTTGAAAAAAAACTTTCGATTAACTTTAATGTAACTTTTTAACTTTTTGAACGATTTTGCCACAAAACTATACAGCAACCCGCCTAGGTGGTATGTACATGTGTGCAAAATTTCAGGTCGATCAGAGAAACGGTGCGACCTGTATCGAAGCAGTAACAGAAAAAAAAAAAAAAAAACAGACATTCGAGCCATAAGAGTCAAGTGGAAACGCTCGCTTCGCTCGCTCAATTACACAGTAGAACAATCGGGTCTAATATTGCAAAGGCATGAGCGGCTGTGAATATTTATATGACACAGTAGAACAATTAAGCCTAATATTGCAAAGGCATGAGCGGTCGTGAATATCTATATTACAAATAAAAAATCAATAAATTGTATGAAGAGTCTACCCACTCAGTTATATAACTGATTTTCAGTGGGGGACAGTAAATCAAACATTACAGTAGAACAATTGGGTCTAAAATCAAGTTCAGCATGTCATCATGAGCATTGATGAGAAGGCGGATGACTTTTCCCTTCTTGTTTCATTTCATTTCATTTCATTCTTTATTCACAGATTCGTACATAGTAAAAATATACCCTCTCCTGAGAGAGGGAGTGAATAACTTGCACAGTAATAATTATAATATAAAAAGGTATACAATAAAATATTTAAGAGAACAATTAATAAGAATAGATAAGATAAACATACATACGTTATGTGATGGACAAGAAGGAAGATGGGCCACACAATTTGTTAGTTAAATTCAATTTTTGCAATAAGGAATTCCTCTAAGAAATAAAAAGGGTTATGAATGAGAAAAGATTTAATTTTAATTCTAAATGATGTTGGAGTAGCGTTTTTGATGGATTGTGGAAATTTATTGTAAGTTTTACTACAGAGGTAGCTTGGACTGTTTTAAAATAGTGAATGGTTGAAAGTAGGAATGAATATGTTAGAGTTAGTACGCGTTTTATGAGAGTGGTTTATTGCATCTGTTAAAAACAGTTCAGGATGAGAGTGTGCAAATGTGGAAGCTGACAAAATTAATTCGGATGTAAGAGTCAATATATTAAGATTAGTGAAATGTGTCTTACATGAATGTCGCCTTGATATACCAGCGATTATTCTCACCGCCCATTTTTGTATTATGAATATTCGTTTAGCATGACTTGAGATGCCCCAAAATAGAACTGCATATGAGATGATTGACTGAATGTATAAATGATATACCATGAGTAACGTAGAAGGGCTCACAAGAAGTTTTAGCCTTCGAAGCATGAAACAACCACTTAGCAGACGCGGTGCCAATGTCTGGATATGTGGAAGCCAGTCAAGGGACTCACTCACAGTAAGCCCTAGAATTTTTGCAGTAGGTTGCCTTGCTATACTCTTACCATCCAGACGAATAAGGGGGCTTAGGGGTATTGCGATGCATTAGTATGAAAATTTAAGAAAATTGTTTTTATTGTTTGGATAGCCAGTCTACTAGACTTACAGTATGATGATATTTGTGATACTTGAGAATTTGCAGCTGATGTTAGCAACATTGAATTTACATTATGGGGGGCTATGAGGAGGGAGTTGATGTCATCAGCATATAAGGTGAGGAAAGATTTTACAATGTCCTGGAACTTTTCCATACTAAGAAGTTTGGGAAGACTGTTAATATATATTATAAAAAATAGAGGGCCAAGCGTAGACCCTTGGGGGACACCACTAGTTATTGGAAGTGGGTCAGATATTGAAGGAATGTGTGATTTTGATGATGTTATTTTCACCGTTTGTTTGCGGTTAGTGAGAAAAGACGTTATCCAACTGTGTGCAGGGCCGATAATGCCTAAGGAATGTAGTGTTTTGAGGAGAATTCCATGATCGATTGTATCAAAAGCTTTGCTCATATCAAAAAGAGACCAATGGCTTGATCGCCTCTGTCTAAAGCAGAGTAAAGCGATGAGAGATATGAAAAAATAGCTGTCGTCGTAGATTTCCCAGAACGGAAGCCATGCTGACTGTCATCTAGAATGTGATATTTATTGAGATAGGAGGTAAGTCGATTGTACATTACGAGTTCAAAAATTTTTGAAAACGATGAGAGTAACGAGATTGGGCGATAGTTATCTAAAATATCCTGCTTTCCGTTTTTGTGTATAGGGACGATTGTTGATTGCTTCAAAATTGTGGGGAAAGTGCCAGTTTCGAACGACATGTTTATAATGTTGGATAGAGGCAATGCAATGAGTTTAATTGATTTCACTAGGATGGCACTAGGTATGCCATCATGTCCGCATGAGTACTTAGGAGCTACTTTCTTCATTAGTTTGCAAATTTCTGTAGGATTTGTTGGATATAAAAAGCGTCAAGAGTGGTCTTTTTGGATCAGGCAGTGGATCTCTGCTATCAGGATCGATTAAAACCCTCTCACCTTGCTTTCTCTTATTTGTGGATTCCTCTTCTGTTTGCATGTTCTCAACATCATTGCTACTTCCTGGTTTAGCCATTTTATGTGTTATTTTTGTTTATCCATTCAAGTTTAAATTCAAAAGATCTGTTTCTACCGGCTCTTGTGTCGCCACCACTACTACAAGCAGGAGGGCTAGGCGTAGCCCTAAGGCTGTTAGGTTCATCTATGTATGCATCTACGTCCACCTTATCGTCCTCTTCCTTATCATCATTTACACGGTCTAAAATCAAAAAAGATCGATTTTTTAACCGTTTAGATTGAAAAATAAAGATGCGGAGGAGGATTAAGAAAGAAAACTGTTCTAGACCTAGAACGAAACATGTTTGGAGGTTATGCCAAGGACTATCCATCTTTATCTTCCTAATCAGGGTCAGACACCAAAGAATCCACCTCGCCGCCTTCAGAGCCACTATCGTCATAAAACTCTCCATCGTCTTCACTTCACTTCACTTTTCACCTCCACCCAATGTTCAGTGTGTATAATGCTGAACTGTTTGCACTATTGCAAAGACTGCTATAGGCTGAAAGGAGTAACGAATCAAAGTTTCTAATCTGCACAGACTCTTTTGAGTTCCCTGGAAGCAATGTCGGAATTATATCCAAGTCATCCCATAATTCATAAAATTCAGATTATACTTTCAATGCTTTCCTCTAAACAAAAGTCTGTGGTTTTTTGTTGGGTCCCTGGTCATTCCGGGATCCAAGGCAACGGAGTAGCAGACAAATGTGCGAAATCTGCATGCGAAAAGGACAGCATAGACTGTCAGCTAATCGTACCCTCAGATTTAAAAGTATTTTGTAAACAAAAGCTTAAAGAGCAATGGCAATATTTCTGGAACAAGATAAAAAACAATAAATTGCGCCAAATCAAGAATAGCACGGCAGCTTGGATCTCTTCACGTCGCTCCTCTCGCCGTGAAGAAGTGGTTCTGGCTCGTTTGAGAATCGGGCACACATACCTCACTCACAGATATCTTCTAAGAGGTGAAGACCCTCCACTATGTTATAAGTGTGTCGTAGTTTTAACTATAAAACACATTTTAGAAACCTATACAAAATAAATAGTGATAGAAAAGATTTTGAATTAAAACCTACGCTCAAAGAAATGTTATCGGATAATTCCACGTAAAGTGACAACGTTATTAATTTCTTACTCAAAATAAACCTTTGCAATTTAAATTAATGTTTAAGCAACTGAAAAAAAAGAAGGAAAAAAATTATGGGCACTGATAACTATACTGTTGTGTTACCTAAATCCCCACTAACTAACTAAGGCATCTAAAATATCACTATCATTCATATCACATTTATTCAAGAAATAAACACAGGATTTATCGCCTTTGCGTGTAAACAAAATATGACATCTTGATTCTGCCAGTTTTTCATTTGTAGAATCACAGTTTCACCACCACCCGGGAATTATTTTATTTAGTTCGTAAAATCACGGCAGAGTCATTTTCAGATATTTGTCGAACAAGAAACGCCTCGTTAGAGATTGACGTCCAGCCGTCTGTTGTTAAAGGGTAAAGGGGTATTTAACCGCTAAACTCAAAAAATATATTTCATTCAGGCTAACTAGTAATGAATTTAGCAATTAACAGAAATTTTTTGGGGCCACCATGATCTCCCAAAAAGGTGTCAAACATGACATTTTTCGATCTAGGTCCCATCGGCAAAAATCTCCCATAAGAAATAACATGTGGACGAAATAAGTAACATTTTAAAAATAACGATGGCATATGTTAAGGAGTACACGTCAATCACTGTCTTCACTGCCGGAACTTTCGTTTTCCCCACCAAACATAATGTTGATTGATTACAAAATTTTTGCCATGGTCATCTTCATGAGTTTTGCAGCGTGTTTCCTAGATCCTGCCACTTGCAGTTCTTCCCACTCTCTTTGTACTTGGCCTTCAGCTTGAAGACCTTCCGAAAGTCTTTTGTCGATGTCGCAATCTGTTTCTGAGCATCTCCGATTTGTTCTGAAATTTTTGACAAAGTTCCAGCATAGCTGGCCTTTCGCTTCCATGAAGGTGTTTCACTTGTAGCTGACCGGTACATTGTGACAACTGTTGTAGTTTGGCTTGTTGATGGCAACGACAATATCTCATCATTCGTGGTCTGAGGCGCCGACGAGTTAGCGATCAGTTCAAACAGTTCAGGGTCTGTGACTAAAAGAAATAAAATATCCCCAATTAGACTTTTAAAGGCAATGTATTATTGTTATTATCTAGTTTAGCCTGTGAGCGATTAATGAAAGGTACTTGTTTGTAAATAAGATATGAAATTAAGAACGCATAGTCCCTATGCCTATTTATTGTATTGAAAAATAAACCTTGTTTAATACACCGACACGAAGTCTATAGGCCTACAGAAGTATTTTACTACGTATTAAAATATCATAATAACAACGGAATATTATGGCCCAACAAATTCCAACTCGCAACCTTCTCGTGGTTTGGCCCGTGATTAGGGGAGTTCTTCTCCCTGAAACTAATGGCGAGCTCTGGGTCGTCGTCGGGGAACTTTCCCCTTCCCTTTGACTACCTCCCCGACTGCGACGTCAAGGACTACACGGACGGATGATGACACAGACGGAGACGACCACGACGTGGGGGAACCCCTGCCCTCCCCATACGCTTGTGGCTGGTTCTGACCAGCACAGGCCTGTACACCCCTTGTCCCCCCGCGTCACCCCTTACGTCCCACCCTTCGTCTCGATTAGCCAAGTTGCATAAATATGAGACGTTAAGCAATATCCAATATATATAACGGAATATGGGATGACGAAACTGGTGTTCCCTGGTTCTTGCATCTGCTTTATATCTCGTCACAACAGCCTAGTCAAAGTCACGATGCATTATCGCGTTGTGAAGTGGTTGGGGGGGGGGGGGAGAGCGTAATTGCTCTGGCTGTAGATAATAACACAGATTTACAAGAACATGCTATCAGTTTAAACTGACATACAAACAGGTGGTTTACGTAGTCTTGGCATTTCAAACAAGATTTTGTTTTTATAAATGCTAACCTTATCATATTTTATCAAAACATAAGCATAATTTTATTATGTAAATACTTACCCTGAATAGATTGGGGCCTCACAATTTAACCAGACTCGATACCATCATTTTTAAACGTCGAACTAGGCCTGCCCCCGAGGATCACTTGTAGTTCATCATAAAAAAGCATACGATACAACCATTTCCACTCCTATTATTACATTTAGCTGCCGGTCTGTACTCTGCCTGTAGACTCTTCCACTTGCTTCTGATTTGTTCAAAGGTACGAGGAAAACCAGCATTTTGCAAAATCGGAACCATTGTCTTGTACACATCTGCATTCCGGAATCTATTGACAATTAAAAAGCAAGTGTCAATATCCAGACAAGTGCCTGTACAACTTTCAGTATAGTAAGCTTGCTATCTTGACATTAGCCTACAGTACACAACCCCAGGCAACGAGCATTAAGCTCATAGGGCCCAATGAAAGTTATGTGCCAAAAAGATTTCATAATAAACTTACTTATACTTAGAGTAGGCTAATTGGATGAGCGAAGCAAAGACTTGAATTTCACTGACCCCTCAAAAAATTTAGCTCAAATGTTGTTTTTTTTTCCTTTTTTTTCTGTCTGTTTGTTCGCTCTCTACCGGGCAAACGGCATATGCAATCTTTATGAAAATTTGAGGGACCTTCGAAATCTCTGAACTTCGACTTGCCACGTTTTTGGGTACAATCGAAGAAATATTTCTCTAGAATATCGTACTTTTGCGACTTTTTTTTCGATTTTAAGTGCGATATTTTCGTGACATTTGGGACGATTCTGACCAAACGGGGCGGGCTACAACGTTCATATTTTACATGGACATTAAGGTTATTGTGATGTATTGCTTTTTGAAAGAAAAAGTTGGAAAAGTTAGCCAGAATCCATAGAATAAAGGTTTAAAATATGAGTTTTTTGAGGTTATAACAATAAATAAATAAATAAATAAATAAATAAATAAATAAATAAATAAATAAATAACAATAAACAAGTAACAATAGAAACTTGACAACAATAGAAACTTGACAACAATCACCTACAATGCAGGGCCATCAAATGCAGCTCCGTCATAACCTTGACCCCTTAAATACGTTGTGTCAATGCCATAATCGTTAAGGGAAGTGATTAAAGTGGATGCCAATCCCACACACTGTCAAATTTTCTACAGGCACAAATCCAAGAAATCTTCTCTCAAATAA